>SNQJ01S0058019.1:7278-48725 GCA_010110895.2 Picea sitchensis | reverse complement strand
AATTTTATTAGCATTTGAGACAAATCAAACTGAATAAAATTCTTTTAGAAAATGGAGAAAAATTAATTTTGATAAAATAAAAACTATTTTACAAGCTTATTAAAAATCTATGAGCAAATGGAAGACGAAAAAATGGATTAGGCACAAATTTCTGTTTCATCAATTAATTGATATTCCTGAAATCAATCAATTAGTAATCCTACTTTCTGATCCTTGCGATCACACAAAGTGTGGAGGAGAGCATACTTATTCTAGAAAAAATAAAAGACTTGAAAATAAAACCCTACCTACACTACGCTAATTAGGAATGAGATATTAGTTATGTATAATCAAACAACCAATGTAGCCATGCACACAACAGTAACAAAAAAATGTTATCTTTTAATTTAACAATTGAAAGTCGGGAATATGTATGAATGTGTGAAATTAGTTGTTGAAACTGTAAATTAAAAAAAGAAAAAAAAAACTAAATGAATCTAACCTAGTACTTACTTGAAACCAACGTTCGATCAGGCTTTTGTAGGCGTAATTTGTCTTACTCAAGTCATGTTGCAGCTCCTTGTTGTCCCCCTCACCCTCTTGCGCGCCTAATGATTCTTCATTAAACATGCAAGGTTCTTCGTATGCTGATTCTTTGTTTGCCTCAGGAGGAGTGAATAAGCTTTCAACTACTGTCAAGATCTCATCTTCCAGGGAAGAGAAGACCCCGACTTTTTCTAGGATCTGCGTAAGTTGTTCCAAGTTTAAATTCTTTGTTAAATCATGTTAGAAAAAAAAGGATTCTTACAACACCCAAAACTGAAATCTAAATGAAAAAAAATTGAATAAAAACACTCTTACTGAAACGGAAAATAATTACTCTTCACAGTTGCGGAAATTGAAATGTTCCTGATAGTTGGTAGGGATAGTGATGAATCTGCACTGAAGCAACTCTATGACCCTTAGAACCAACAGATGTAGATCACACTTGCAAAAATTAAAACTACTCTTGCATGAATTGAAATTTGCAGAAATTGAAATTACTTCTATCTAGTTAGTAGGGAGAACATGAGGAGTCTCCTCTCACGAGCTTCTATGTCCCCTTACCAACATATCTAGATCACACTTGCAGAAATTGAAACTAATCTTGCAAAAATTGAAATTACTTCTACCTAGTTGGTAGGGAGAACATGAGGAGTCTCCTGTCACAAGTTTCTATGTCCACTAACCAACATATCTAGATCACACTTGCATAAATTAAAATGAAAAAAAAACTAATACCTCAATCCATCGTGCTTCCTTGGCAATGACGCCAAAATGTTGGGCTCTAAAGATGTCCTAAAAACAACCTCTATGCATTAGCCAAAGGTAGGCGCTGGCACAAGCATTTTACTTGTCACCTACGTAGGTTCTTACCTTCTGTTTTCAATACCTAGCCTCCAGAGATGCAACACGTGTAAAGGAACAACAATCGTAAAGGGAACAAAAGTTGTTCTATTCAAAGGAACAACACGACCTGCAAAAGGAACAACAATCAGAACAAAAGGAACAACAATCGTTACATTGGGCCGAACTAATGTTGAATTAATTGCATTGTAGTATTTTCCCAACTATTTAATTTTTCAACCCAGGGTTTGTAAACTAACGAAGCACACACAAAGTATATGCAAGATTGAAGCATAACTAATCTAATCTAATGTTTAAACTACGACTTGAAATTGAATCATTAATTTAACACACGACTGAAATATAATCATTAATCTAACACATGACTGAAATAGAATCATTTAATCTAACACACGACCTGGAATTGAAATTAATCTAGTTGACTAAATGAAATTAATCTAAGAATGGGAAATTGCGTAAATGGAATTAATCTAGAAATGGAGAACTACATGAAGGAAAAACAATTACAACAAGTGAAGAGTTGAATGGCACAACAACACATGAGAGCTCTCACCAATGAAACAATCTTACATTCAATAATCAAATCAATCTTCATAAAAGAATAATGAAAGCATAAAAACCAAAACCATGAATCAAAGCTAAGAATCCCTTTCTCTTTCGAATCCTAATTAATACCATTAATGACTCTTCAAATAACTCTAATTACATCCTAATTCTTGATTATTATAATTTCCAAATGATTACTACTTCCTCATGAAGAGAGAGCACTCTCTTTTATACATGAGAGACTTTAAGATAAGATAACCATCTCATTATTACAGATCCACTTTTCTCTCAACTTATTTCCCATTATTACAAAATATAATCCCCTAACACATGATCAAAATGTAATCATTCTAATCTAACACATGACTGAAATTGAAATTAATCTAGTTGACTAAATGAAATTAATCTAAGAATGTGAAATTAAGTGAATGGAATTAATCTAGAAATGGAGAACTACATGAAGGAAAAACAATTACAACAAGTGAAGAGTTGAATGTATAATAACAACACACAGAGTTTTCCTCACCAATGAAACACCACATCTAATAATCAAATCAATCTTCTTCATAAAGAATAATGAAAGCATAAAAACCAAAACCATGAATCAAAGCTAAGAATCCTTTCTCTTTCGAATCCTAATTAATACCATTAATGACTCTTCAAATAACTCTAATTACATCCTAATTCTGATTATTATAATTTCCAATGATTACTACTTCCCTCATGAAGAGAGAGCACTCTCTTTATACATGAGAGACTCTTTATGATAAGATAACCATCTCATTATTACATACAGATCCACTTTTCTCTCAACTTATTTCCCATCATTACAAAATATAATCCCTTTCCAACTCACACATATCTCATATATCTTGGATAAAATATTCCAACCAACTCGAAGGATCTCCTCCTTGAATGGGCTTGACTATCTCCCTCACATTGAAATGGTGGAGGGCCTGAGAAGTTCCGAATTAATCCTTCACATATATTCCCACACATTACAAAGCTCACACATATTTGAGATATATATGAAAACATGTCAATTTTCTAACATTTAATCACAAATTCCTTTAAATAATAAAACGAATAAAGTGGAAAGAACAAGGTGAAACCCATAAATTTATGAAATGATGTCATGAAAGGTTAATGGAGCGATGAAACGTGGAAATGATATCATGAAAGGTGGATGAGAATAGGACACCCCGAGCCTCCCAACAAGGTGGATAATATAAAGTTGGTTTCATGATACCTATAGGACTTTTATTATACTTGAGGGTATGTGGAAATGAAATTCCATATACGAGTGATGTCTTATGTAATACTACTTGAATGGGTACTAACATGGCTGCTATAAGTGGTTTCAAAACTAGGTGAAACCCTTGTAATTCATATGCATATTCTTCCTTGACTACATGTTTACCTACTTGACAATATATCATTGTGGTTCTTTATAGACATCAAAAACAATATGATCTAGCCCTCGATTTTTTTCTTTTCAAAACATTTATGAGGAAAGTTCTCTAGTACCACTTATAAGATACCCAATAGAAATATTTAGAGTATGAGTAAAAATATTATCCAGATATATTATAAAGAGAAACAAAATAGAAAACACAATGACAATATGAGCCAAATAAGATACCTTTATTAATATGAAAGAATTGTTCACTTTCCTCTTGGAGGGGAAACCTATAATATAGTATATCTCAGATTACAAATGAATACACAAGATATATTTTACAATTCTTCTACCTCTAAATATACTACTTCTATCCCTCAAGAACATTCTAGAGAAGGAACTTCTAGTAGGTGTAACTTTCTAGTAAGCTTTCTTACAATAATTGTGTTCACACCCATCGATAGGATTTATTTACTAATGATGGAATTCATTACATATAAATACACAATATATTATCTACTCTTTAGGGTTATGGAATCTAGGGACCATAATACTCAGCTAGCCCTAATCTCAAAGTTTGTAAAACAAAATGTAAAATACTTTTAGCCTTGAATTTTGAAGATGCTAAAAAAAATTGAGTTTGAGATGAAAGGTTGCAAGGATGGTCAAAACGTTGGGAAACAAATATATTAACACCACCCAAGAAAAATCTAATCCTAAAAAGCGCTCAAACCAATTTCATCACTAAAGTTAAAGAAAACGATTCTACAAATATGGAAAGTTTAAAAAGGATGATTAAAGAACTATCTAACAAAATAGTTGACATGAAAATAAGTACGGGAGAGGGAACCTCAAATCAAAGGCCTTATATACCATTCTTTAAAATATTGTTTCCTCCTAAATCCAATGAACCACTCACAACAAATCTAAACACTAATTGGAAGATGTAGCCATGGATAATTATTGTAATTACCAATAGGAAAGTCACTCTGAAAAAACATGCCCCCAATGGATCAACACTATGAATTTGGTTGCTAACAGATTTATTGATGGTTATGCTCAAATAAAACTAAGTGAAGAATGAATGGAAGGAAATGTGGAAGATGAACTATGTGAATATCCTAATGAAACAACAATGGTTCTATGGGATGCATTCCCAAGTATCGGTCTAATCCAAGATGATAAAAAACTAGAAGAAACTTTGGTAGCTCAAACCAAAAGTAAAGGACATTTTCTCATGCCACAAGCTACTATTTATCAAACATTTATTTCAAACAAACCTTGGAATCCTAACCCAATCAATAAACCTACTCCTATTTTCTCTAATTTTCCAAGATATCTAGCTCTTTATTTAGAACTTGTTATCCACGTTTTCTAGGGATAATTCAGGAGATCATGTCTCGAGGCCCACAGTCCTAGACATGGAGTACCGAGAAATATTGATGTGAGTACGCCATTCCTGGGGGCCCATCCTTATTCTTCTTCGCTATATTTGTCCTTGCAGCAGTAGCATCTTCCATCACCATCGGTTTGACTTTGTATCGAAGACTCTTGATCCATGAGGTAATTGGTCCAAGGTATCATGGTATGTGTCGGTTTGATCGTTATATAACTTTATATATGCATCAGTTCCTTACATTTCTGAAGAATCCGCTTTTGACGGCACTAATCCACTTGGACTCATTGTTAGGGATTAATAGGTGCCCTGCAAGTTTGTATTCATGGGTTTTAGTTGGCCACCAAAGGGGATTTGAAGAACCATCATCCGGGGTCTACTCCTACCATTCTATCATCTTTTACATCTTATCTCCCAGATCCCATTCTGGGGTCCGCCATTAGGATGACTCCTTTGAGGGTTACACTTTGTCCCAGGGAAGAAGGCTAAAGTCCTGTGGGTAAAAGCAACCGGTAAAATATAAAAATCCATAGGGAAATAAAACCTAGAGATGCTTCACCTAAGGATCCCCAAGAAAGAAATAAAAAAAAGTAAAAAAAAAAAAAAAAAAAAAAAAGAAAATAACAAAACAAGACCTAACTAAGAGGATGGAGGTCTCATCACTTGTCAATCGCATTATTTTCATAGGTATCTAGCAGCATGGCATTGTCATTATCCGCCACCATGCTAGGGCAATGACCTTGGTTGCATGGGCTAAGGAAAGGGGTCTCATCACGAGCCACTGACACTTCGAAAAATACCGGGTAACATCAACTTTATCACCACGCCAAGGCGTCCTCCTGCCCAATCTTGAAGTAAAAAAAAAAAGCAACAAATAAAGAATAAAGGGAAATAAAGGCTTGGAAAAAGTGCATCCATGATCGGTACAACTCACCTCCTACAGCAGCATCCACGAAAAATACTCACCCATGGTTTTCACTATGACTGGACTTCCCTAGACTATTATCACTTCATGACATGGGGCTTGAAATGATCTTCTCAGGAAACTCTTCTTTTATGGATGCTTGCCCAATAGGTTGTTTTGTTTATTCTTTTGACTTTGTATAGTAGATCTTTGTAATGTATTTGAGATCTTAGAGGATATGTTAGGTTTATGCATGTATTTCATAAATTTAATGATGAAATATCATTGACATTGCTATGATCCTCAGGATTGATGAGCCCATGGAGTGCAAAGTTTTTGATTTTGCGTAACCATGCCCACTTCAGACAGGTACTAAAGGACTGGTACACATGGGGATAAGGGATTAGTTCTGGACCTCCATGGAATAAGATCCCATCGATGGTTGCCGGATAAGGACAGACAAAGTTATGATGAGCCATTGTAATGAGAAGAAAGAAGGATCGCTCCACATGGGACACTTTGTGAGCCCAACCTTAGGGGATCACCCATTTCAGATAGATGTTTGCCCTTTGATGGACAAGACGTCACTCAGGAGAGATGGACGACCGAGCGTAGGTAGTAAAAGTTAGTCATTTCAATGTGGAAGTTTGGGAGGAGCCCTAGAAGGTCAATGTTTGGTTTTGGATGTCGATTTGGCTCAGCAATAACGCCTCGTATATTTTGATCATTCCTTTTTCTCATATTATGACATTTTTCTAGCATTTAATGTAAAATGTGAGTAAATTTCCATAGTCAGCCTGTCGGGTTGTTTCCTTTTAATGACCTAAATTCTAATTCAAAGGTCATTGATTGGCGCAATAGAGGACGTGCTTCCTCATTTTGTAACATAACATAACTCACTCTCTCTGTGAGAGATTATCTTTAGTCTTTTCTTGGTATTTTTGGTCTTGGAAGTGAGTAAGTACAACTCCTCCTTGAGGATCTCTTGGCATTTATGGTGCTTCTCTCATGGAAGGTTTACAACTAGGGTTTGATTATGCATTCTTCATGATATGTAAGTGAATTTTTCATGCAAAACTTCTTAAATGAACGGTTGTAGGCTTAATTTCTTACATTTGCTACATCATTGCTATTATATTGCTATAATCTTGAAACCCTAGGTAGAAGTACAATCTAGTAGGTCATTTCTATATGTCCCCATGCTTGAGAAATTATTTTAGCCATTGATAAAGGAAGATATAGCCTAGTCATACACTTATCCCTTTTCCCTGAAAGTTAGCATTGAAGCTAGTTGAATAAAGGAAACGCCCCTAGCTAGTTAATTCTACACCTAGGTTTTAGCCTTCTAGGCTCTGAAAGCCTTGCCCTGCAACACTTTTCTCCTTAGATCTGTGCTCTCTAAAGCTAAACCGTTTTGCCAAGTATTTAGAGAAAGAGGAAGGAGCATGAGGCTCCTAAGCTACAACACCGAATGAGCCCTTCCCTTATGTTTGATTCTAGGCCCCATTGCAACAGTAATTATACAGAACCTAACCCTTTAGTCTTTAAATTTTTCCTCCTAAGATTTTTGCCCTTACTTTTGAATCCATAATACCCCTGTGCATGGGTATTCTTTCCAACGTTGAGTTTTTTTGTGCAAATTCATCTTTCAAACTTTTAAATTTTGAAACCCTAATCAACTTCTACCACTAACTAGGGCTGATGTCATATATGACCTAGCAAGCCCCCTCTAACTTAGCACTAATGATGACGCTGCTGCCAAGAATTTATTGAGCCATTTTTGATTGATAATATTGTTGGCTTTGGTTATCTTGTGATAGATATTGATGAATTGTACTCTCTTAATAATAATTAGCAGAACGTTGACTTCATCTTTTCTATTACATTGCTTATTAAACAAAATCATACTAACCCTAAAGGAAGTCGACGTCATCCCTAGGATATTACACAAATAATTCCATTTATATGAGAAACTAATGACATTTCTTTAATGCATTGATCAATTCAAGGATTGATCATTTTCATTGACAGCTATATTATTCTAGTGTTTATTGACAAGTAACATTATATTTCCATTTTCATTATTGCAAACATTAACTTAGTCAATATTTATCACAGATATGCTCATATGCATTAAATTTTGATAGTCATCGATTTATGAAGTATTAACCATTATTGCATGTACTAGTTTCATTGTTGTTTTGTCTCGCAAGATATGCCTTTCTCTCTGTATATTATTCTTAATTGACTATCTTACAGAATCAGAAGGGAAACTAGCCTTAATCCTTTGAGCCTTTTCCTTTCAAAACCTCAGATTGCCAGGGACGCCTCCCTGGGCTTAGCCACCCTAAATAGAAAGGACCTCCCCATTGTGGTGATATTGGGTGGGGTAGGTTCTTGTTTCGCCAGTTTGACCCTTATCCCCCAGTCTATGACCTAAACTACAACCAGCGATAACAAAACCTATGGAGTATAATGTTGTGGAAGATCTTAAAAATATCAAAGAAAATATTTCAATCATGGATCTATGTAATATTTCCCAATAGTGCAAGCTACTTCTGAATGATTTAAGAGATGAGAAAGGCCAAAATTTGGAAGTAAGACATATGGAAGAAACACTCATGAAACAACAATAAATGCTACACTCAAAATAAAAGGTCTAAATTATTGACTCATTTTTTGTTGACCTTTGAAATATTCAATCAATATGTCAATTATCTATGGACTCAGGAGCATCATCAAATTTCATGCCCATCAGATGTGTAAAAATTTTTAATTTACCATGACACTCTTTCAACTCATTACTATTTAGCTTCTGATAGATCTGGAAATAAATGCATGTGGGTCACTAAAATGCTATCTTTTTATCAACCTTTCCTTAACTTTGATCCTTTTTGCTTCCTTGTAACCTTGTATTAAGCTCGATTTCATGCTTTACGTGGGATTCTTTTTCAAGACATTTTCAATTGGATTTATTTTAGTATTTTAAGTGAGTTTATGATTAAATCTTACAAAAATAACACATTTTCACTTATCCTTGAATGTTGCAAGAGTTTAGTGATGATTACATGCATATTTGCAGATTCCAACATCCACATTTTTACCACTTAGCTTCAAATTCGAATTTCATCATCAACCACTGAATAATTGTCATGGTTTTGGATCATCATCAACCATATTTCTTGTGGAAAGAATATTGGCCTATAGACAAGATTAGTTTGATTAGTTTTGAATTATTAGCAAAGATCTTGTAATTATTTACTAGTTGATTTTTAGTTTCTACTTATTAGTAAATGTTTGTAACCACAAGAGAGATTTGTGGATCTGAATTTATAAGTTTATTATCCCATTATCAAAGAAAATCATTTATAATAAGAGTCAGTCTTTTCCATTCCAAAGGATGACACACACACACACACACACACACAATAATATCATCATCATCATCATCATCATCATCATCATTATTATATATATATATATATATATATATATATATATATATGTTTAGTCTCTATAACAATATGCTTCTTTGATTTTAGTCTTATGACATTGTAATTTAGTTTTCTACCTTGTTCTTGAGAAAATTGAGCTCACTCCAAACGGGATCATGTGGTCTTTTATTTCATTTTATTCAAGTGTGTTTATTTTATGCAATTTTTTCCCCTTTTATCAAATCATTGATTCATGAGAAGAAGAGGTGTCTATCACATATCAAGAGATAACTTGGTGAAAAGAGGGTCCTAGTATACGACGGAGCTTGGAGCACGGTCATTGCTACACTGGTTAATATTCTCCATTGATGAAGTGTGGTGTGTTTCATTTCAGTATTTGATTTCATTTATCTTCATTAATTGAATTATGTTATATATACCAAAACAAGGCATTGTTGTAGAAAGATTCAGATCTTAAGAATTGAAATTTTAACTACAACGTAATTTACAACACTTGTGGATATAGTACTTCACACAATTTAGTGATTTATTTTTCTTTGTTTCTGTTTGTTTCAAAGAAATTGATTTCCATAATTAAATTGATTTCTCTTTACTTACTTTCAATAATAATCTCAACTAAATCATACTACAAATAATCTAATTCTATACATATTGTGTTTTCATTTCACAAGTTTATGTACTCCCAGATTAATAATTAAATGTAACAATATTTAGACATATAGATCGACTGACAATGAAATCGGGGAACTAAAAGATGTATTGAAATGAATATCTTCAAATCCTAAAATTCATCAAGTAATTGACATAGTTGTGGTTGGCATCCCATAAGGATATGGAATTTTGCTAAGTAGATATTGGGCACAAAAATTACAAGCGTATTTTACTTCTTATTGGTCTTACTTATGGTTTCCTTGGAATGGAAGCTGAACAAAATAAGAATTGATTGAGAAAAACACATGAATCACACACTATCTGATTTAGAAGTGACCTATGAACCTTCTTCTTATGAATATCCTATTTAAGTAATTACTCACTAGATTCATATTTTGGAATTTTTTATTGCTATGACATCTGGAATTCTAGAAACAAAAATGTTAGAGTTCATTTTACGAAATGTTTTATCTCTCGAATTGGTAGTAGACACCAAAATTATAAATAATGTGAATTTTAATGACATGGAAAATTTTGAAAAAATGACTAAAGATAAAAAAAAAAAAATGGGTCATAAATCAAGTATACCCCTAATATCTGGACTCTATACTTTGATGGATCAAAATCTCAAAAAGGATATAGAGTTGGATGTTTATTTGTTGACCCTAGGGGTAAACATATTTTTTTGTCTGGTAGATTATAATTTGATTACACAAATAATACTATTGAATACGAAGCACGTGTACAAGATCTCAAAAGGATGTTGATCTAAAAATCGAAAAAAATTAAATATTTAGTAATTATAAAATCATAGTTAGACAAATAAATAATATCACCCACTATAGTTTACCACACCTTATAAATTATCAACAAGAGGTACACAAATTAATGAACAATTTTCTATTCTTTAACATCACTATGGTGTCAAGGTATAAAAATATTGTGGTTGATTCTTTAGCCACTATTTCTTCTAGGTTATCTCTATTGGAATATTTTGAGGCAAGACTATTTTCCACCGAATTATTATACAAAACCTCGATCCTAGACAACATTACCAATTGGAATTTTTTTGAAGGAGATGAGCAGATTTTGGAATTTCTTACCAACGGTGAAAATTTCAAAGATATAGCCATAGATGATGAAGATTTACATGCATATTTAAAGAAATATTACAGGAAAACGAGTCCAAATTACACACCATGCCTAAGAATCTTATCTACAACATATGTTTATAATATCACCAAATTTCAAAACAAGTAGTTCCACTTTGAGATATGAATTTTTTAATCTAGGTACTACAAAAGATCCAAAAAATGTTAATATTGGAAAGAACTTCTCTGAACAAGAAAACGAGTCTTATGTTAAATTGTTAATAACTTATAGGGACATTTTCACTTGGTCTTATGAAAATCTAAAAACCTATGATACATGAATTATCTAGCATACCATAATGATGAAAAAGTATACTCAACATTTTCAACAAAATATCTATAGATTTCATCCTTCCCTCGAACCTTTAATCCAAAAAGAACTCAAGAAAATTCTAGACACAAAGATTATTTTCCAAGTAATACACTCAACATGGGTTGACAATTTTATACCCGCCAGAAAGAAAACTAGGGAAATCTATCTCTGTGTGGATTTTCAGAAATTGAACAAGGCTTCAGAAAATGATAACTATCCAATCCCACCTATGGAACAATTGCTACAAATATTCTTGATATGGGATCTAAGATGTTCTCAATCCTTTATGGATTCTTTGGTTATAATAAAGTCTTAGTTTTGGAGGAGGATAGGCTCAAAACTACATTTAGAACCAAACAAGGTACCTTTTCATATAAACAAATGCCTTTTGATTTAATTAATGATGGGGATACATTTCATAGAGTAATGGATGTTACTTTTAGAGGTTTAATAAATAGGTATGTGGTAGTCTATCTGGATGATGTGACAATTTATTCGAGAAATAGGGATGATCATATTTCACACTTTACTCAAATCTCTAAAAGATGCATAAAATACGAAATTTCTCTAAATCCCAAAAACTATTTTTTGGGTTATTGAAGGAAAATTGTTAGGTCATATCATAAAAAAAGAAGGCATAACAATCAATCTTGAATGTGTAAAATTTATATCCCATTTTTCTTTTCCCCATAACAAGAAATCAATGTATCCTTCCTTTGGAAAGATTAAATTTGTTAGGAAATTCGTTCATTATTTTGCCGAGACTATAAATCCATTACAAAAAATGATGCGAAAAAATTGAGAATTCAAATGGAATAAAGAGAAGGAAACATTCAAAAAAATCAAAATTGTTATTTCAAATGCCCCTATGTTACATAGCCTCGGTTTTAATCATGATTTTTTTTATATGATCTCTTATAATCAATCTCTTGATGTAGTCTTGACAAAAAAGAATTATAAGAACAATGAAGCTCCTATCTCTTTCATGAGTACTAATCTCTAGGGAGTAGAGTTGAACTACCTTGCCATAAATAAGCAAGCTTTTGCGGTATGTAAAGATGTTAAACATTTTAGGTCATGTATCCTCAAGAATCACACTAAGGTCATATTACCTCACTGTGTTGTGTAATCATTGTATACCCAACAAGAGTTAGGTGAGTGTAGAGGGAATTGGATGACTATTATACAAGAATCTGACCTTGAAATAATACCTACCCATACTGCAAAAGGCCAAGGGTTGTGTAAGTTGGATGTAGAATCCTAATATGATATACTCAAAGAAGAAGAAGGGTGGGGAAATGAGTTCTCTATTTGTTCCAATGATACAAATTTTATACCACCACCTTCGAGATCTTGGCATTCTAGTATGATTTATTTCTGACATCATGGAATATGTCCTAATCAGATGACTTCTAGAGAGAGAAGGTTGTTATGGTTAAAATCTACTAAATATAGATTGATAAACATTTTTCTATTTTGAAAAAATTATGATGGAGTATTGCTGCGATGTTTAGAAAGAGAAGATGTTGAGAAGGTTTTGAAATATCTTCATGATGAGCATGCTGCAGGACATTCTGCCTGGGAATCTACAACTCAAAAGTTTTTGAGGGATGGATATTATTATCCTACTCTCTTATGAGATGCACATGCTTATGTCAAAAAATGTCAAAATTTTCAATTGAGCACATGAAGAGAGAAGAAAGATTTAATAAATTTACAAATAATTACAACTAGCAAACCATTTGCACATTGGGGCATAGACATAATTGGAGAAA
Organism: Picea sitchensis; assembly: GCA_010110895.2. Classification (NCBI taxonomy): domain Eukaryota; kingdom Viridiplantae; phylum Streptophyta; class Pinopsida; order Pinales; family Pinaceae; genus Picea; species Picea sitchensis. Next base: position 35,749 of record SNQJ01S0058019.1, on the reverse strand, counting down.
TAAATCCTCATTGATCAAAACAACATAGATACATTTTAACAACGACTGATTGTTTTTCATTGGAGAAATAAATCCTCATTGATCAAAACAACATAGATACATTTTAACAAACGATCATCGTTTTTCTTTTCTGTATGAGGCACCACTAACCCAAGTCAATGAAAAAAGAAGTCATCCATAATTTTGAACACAATTTGATTACTGGTGGCTCAAAATTTGTGATTGCTTTTGACAATGATGTTGATTTCTCTTCAACTTTTTTTCTAGAGTTTCTTTAGATTGGGGTATCATCTTGAGATATTCAACGAACTACTATACTAAGGAAAATAGGGTAGATAAGTCATTAATAAGAATTTAATCTAGATTATAAAGAAGACCATGTTAGAAAATCATAGGAATTAACATATTCTATTATGTAATTCCCTTTGGGTAGATTGAGTTACTCCAAAAGAAGAATTGGGAACTTCCCCATATTATCTAGTATATGGACACAAAGCAATACTACCAACAAATGTCTATCTACCATCCCTTCAATTATCAGAGGCATCAAAGGATCAACTTGATTTTGTGCTCCATAAAATAATAGACACACGGTTGATGTTGGAAGAACAAAGGGAAAGGTCCAAACAAATGTTTGTGTCACATCAATGAATAGTGTAATGATGGTTTGGCAAACACAAAGATGGAAATAAAGATTTTGATGTATGCTTACTGGCCCGAAATGGGACAAACATAAATTGTCCCAAAAACATTCAAACTTAAAAACTGGTGGCTTCAGTCCACTTAAATTGCTGAGAAAATAGGGGTTGGCACCTATTCTTTACAAATCCTAGAGGGAGAATTCGATTCCATCCCTCTTAATGGTAAAACCATTAAACAATTTTTCACCAAGTTGTTCTCACGAGTAGTTTTCTTTCATATTTTCATTATTTCCATTTTTCATTGGTTCCACTGCATATTTTTATATTTTGATTTGTATGATATAAATTTTGTTTTCTAATTCTTTCTTTGCATCGTTTCTTTATTTTTTCACATGCTAATTGCTTGTTTTCCCTAAAAGAATCTTTGGGAAATGCTTTGAAACTACATTTGGTCCTCAGGAATAGGACATTTTATCTCAACTAAAACCTTTTTTTTAAATATTAAAATAAAGTGAGCTGGCAATGATCATGAGTAGGAATCATAAAGTACTTATAGCTTCTTTTATCTATGATTTTCAGAAAACACAATACTTTGTTGTTGGTGGTAGTGACTATTATTAAATATGAAAAGATCAAAAGTCATATACTTTAGAAATCATGATCTAAATGATGAAGGGAAAAATGATGAGGGTCTTTATCTTTAGAATAGGTAAGATTTGAAACCTAGGCTTGATTCTCTCCTTTAATAACTTGTATCATCCTCAAAGATTTAATGATTGTTCATAAATGTTCCTCAAATTAATTACTATTTTAAAAGAAAGAATTAAAAAAATATACCAAGAGAAAAAACTATGTAGAATAGATTTATTAATGAGGAAATGCATATATCTGCATTGAGGCTATGGAAATTCATTGGAAGCAGATTAAGGTCTATGATATCGATGTGACTCCAATGCGGCTATGGATGCTCGCTAGAAGTTGAGTGACACCAGAAGGATGATAGGATTACTTAGAGATTACCAAAGAAATAATACCCTAATGTTAGAAGTTGGATTCAACTTTGTTTCTCACTCAAAAGGAACATCATTGATCAAAAGGACTTATTTCTTATGTCCTACCAACATTAGATCCCGATGACAAGGTAAAGGATGATATCTAATTTGTGTGCATAAAATGTTGATTTTTGTAGCTTCAGGTAGATCTTCTCACATGACCCTAGGTGCTGGGAATGGAACTTCATCAGGCACCACATCACACTTTCGGTTTGTTGAAAACCACCTTGGATTTGAGTGGTGGCTTCATGGGATTGATGATGGTCTTTGTGGGCCTCCTCGGGGCCTACAATCACACAAAAAGTTTAATTTTATGTTGACTTGTGGAGAGGCTTCTTTGTTGACCCCTAAGGATTGCATATTATAAAGAAGAGAGAGGTCATTGTGACATTACATATCATGATGATAGTGTGGTGACATGATGGAGTTGTAATAAGGGAAAAGCCCACACTTGTGCCATGGAGGATTGGTGATCTCAGCAAAAAGGAAGTCTGCAAGGTGGAGAATATGACCCTGAAGATAGAAGCAAAGAAGGTCACACATGTGGAGAATTTTTTTTGTACAACACACAATTTATAGGATGAAGAAGCGCCAGAGATACATGGGTTGTAGAAGGAAAAATTACATATAGGGTATACACGTTTTGCAGTAGAGAAAACAACATATGTACATGAGTTTCTAGTAATCATGTATCCGGAGTTTCTAGGTGGGTACAGATCCATACATCACCGACATGACATTAGCAAATTCATAGGTGGCTCCAAATAGATCTACAAAAAGGTGAGATTCCTAGGATATTGTTGTATTTGGTTTAAGGATTTGTATGGTTGTTGGAGAACATGGTTGTTCTCAGCTTTAGACTTTGGAGGAGAAGGTTGTCCCCATATTTTTGTGATATTGTATTGGATGGAAGGGCTAGTTTTTCCCTCAAGATATTTTATTTTAACAAGATTATAGAACTAAAATTGTGTATCATGTATATTGATGATTCATCTTTGATATTTGTGTTTCCAATCGTGACATGTTGTTTTTCAATAATTTTAGTGTAAAGTGGCTCAATGATAAGCTATGGTTTCATTATTAGATCACTAGGAAACAATTTTTCAGATGTGAAATTAGTCACATAGGATTTGCATGTGAATGTTTACATGGTATTAGAGCTTGGGATATGAAGAAGGGGGATCATCTTGAGACACATTGTTGGGCACAACACTGGAGTGTTGTTCTTATTTCTTCTGCTCGGGTAGGTCATAGGCGACAAGTCCCAGGAAGCTAAGGAGATAACTCCAGAGGGAGCCAGAAGGCTGCATGTGGAAATAGGTTAGATGGTATCAGGATTGAGACATGGGAGCAGACATTCCATGAGGAGCTGTGAGTATTGGAAACTCTGGTGGTGTGGCAAAAGCTGGGAGTTCTAGTGATTACTAAGAGATCTCGGATCACAAAAAATATGTTGTGTGGCATATTGCCAAACTTGTGGATGGAATTTCAGGGGATTTCCATAGTGAGTTGCGATGGTTGTAGCTAAAATACTTTGGAACAAACAATATAGTTTCATGTGTATGTCAAGTTGATGATATAGAGTCTTCATTGGGACAAAGAGTTGTACATTATTGAGGTATGACAGTATGAGATATTTGACCCAGGAGCATGAGGACACTTATAGAGATGAGTTAGGAGGTCTACAATGGAACTAAACCTGTGTCTATCTGCATCTTGGGACTATTCAAAGAGAGGACATAGGTTCAGTTGCAACAAGTGCATAGACATGAAGAGTCTTGTGAGTTTGATGATAGACTTAGGTAGAAGTTCATTGGATTGTCATGAATTGGGTAAGTAGGATGATTTCCTTAGATGATTTCTTATATGGTTCTTATATAGTGGGAACCACAAACACATGATATGGGCACATGATTTGTTCAATATCTTCACAGTGTCTGACTTAGGTATGTAAATGGAGCTTGGTATGGGGACCAGACATGTAGTACAAGGATATAGAGCAATGGTATTCCAGATGAAGTCAGGGGGTGTGTTGCAAGTGCCAAATGTGCTATGGGTGCCACGAGTGTGTTCTCATCCTTAGGGATTGAGGAGTAGGACTATACAATGTTGTTCCGAGATGGACAAGTCTTATTGGATGTTGAGTTGGTCTTCCCAGCTTTTGGGAACCTTTGCATAATGGATCTATAATGAGATGTTTCAAGGGTTTGAGAGGATATGGATTGATTGTATTCAAGATGATACTTGATTGGTGTCTAGGGAAGATACAAATGGTTTAAGTTTCATGAATATGGTCATTTTGTTTCACAGTGTACACATTGGAGGAGGAGAGGAAGAAGGAAAAATACATCAAAAACATAGATTGATGAGGTTACATACAAATTATAGAGGGATATCTTGTTGGTCTCCTCCATTTCATGTAAAATCTCTGGCAAGGGGACTTAGTTGGTTGATATTAGAGCATATTTCAATATGACAAGTGTTAGAGATTTGTTTGATACTTTCACAGAGACTAGCCCAAACTATGTGTGGGTCTTAGCATGAGATTCAAGAATTTAGTATGAGGATCTAGTATAATATCACTATGATTAGATTCAATAGAGTATTTGAGGGTGTTAAATGTGTTATGGGTTCCATAACTCAAGAGGAGTGTTTTCCTACCCTGATTGAGAGAAAGGCCACTGATATTATTTTGAGTTAGATAGGTTTTTTTTATGCCCAAAGGATCTAGCTTTAGATCATCAATGGTTATTGGAGTTAGAGAGGGCCAACCTATGTGTGTTGTGATCAACAGTAGAAAAGAGACAGATGAGGAGGAGTGGGTAGCTCCACTAGTGGTGAGGTAGGTGGCCCATAGTGCTACTAGTAGCACAGAGGGAGTAGGTAGCTCCTTAAGTAGACAAAAAATCTCTACCTAGTAATAATCGAATTCAAAGGAGCTAGAGTTGAGAGGATTCATCCCTCAATATCTATAGTAGGGAGTGATAAGCCCCTAGGGATTTTGTAAAGGAAAGGACAAGGGGCAAGTAGCTCCAAAGGTTGTGTGGACTCTGAGGGATTTAGGATACTCAAAGGGAGAATGATTTTAGAGGGATTTAGGAGGCTCAGAGGGAGTCCAAATTTAGAGGGAGTCACGAGGCTCAAAGGGAGTCCAACTTTAGAGGAGCTACAGGATCTTTAGAGGGAGATTCAACACATAGCAGGATCCAACCTCGTGTCCATATATGGGAGAAAAATCATCTTAAGACTCTGTGAATGTGGGTTGTCATGGTTTGAGATGACTAGACATGAGGTTTAGAGGCATGATGATTATAGGATAAGGATGTATTCTAAGATGAGATCATGTTAGATAACAAGATTTTATTCAGTGATCGAGGATGCAAACCAAATGTGAGGAATGGGAAGAAGGATTTTCTTTGGTGTGAAAGGGAGCATCCAACTGCATGTGATTGGAGAGTAGTTGTGGTAGATGATCCAATATGAGAGACAAAGCCATTTCCCATGTGATGATGGAGGATGGCCCTCCCTTCTAAGAGGTAGTGTTAATATTTGGTAGCATTCTGGGGCATCTCTAATTTTGGAGTGTGGTGAGAATACCTTCCTCGCTAAGAGGGAGCTAGTTTATTTTGTAGCTTCAAGCACGTATTATCATATGATCCTAGGTGTTGGGTGTGTGAGAATCATCGTGGGCAACTGTGATCACACTTTTATTTGGTGAAAACCCCTTGGATTTGAGTGGGGGATCATGGGTTTTGATGATGGCATTCAGGGCTTCATAGCTTTACACCCACAAGGAAAACCTAATTTTATGTTGACTTGAGGAGGCCGGTTTGACCCCTAAGGATTGTATATATACAAAAAGAGGTCATTGAAAATTATACACATCATGATGATAGTGTGGTGACATGATGGATTTGGCATAAGTGAGTTTACAGTTGTTCCAAGGAGGAATGGTGATATTAGCAAATAGGAAGTCTGTAAGGTGGAAAATCTATCCTTGAAGATAGAAGCGAAGAAGGTCACACATGTGGAGAAATTGTTTTGTACAATACATGGTTTGTAGGAGGACAAAGCGCGGTACATATGTGGGCTGCGTAATCTAATCATGTATAGGGTATATTCGGTTTGCAGGAGAGAAAACATCATATCTATGCATATTTCCAAGAATGTGAATCACATATATGAGTTTCTAGGAAGGTACAAATCTATATAGGATGACAAATGACGTCAATGTGGTGTAATGTGTATTCCATAAATAAATTTGAAAGTGTGAGGAGATTCCGAGGGATATTGCTGAGGCTTGGTTTGCTAATTTGTATGATTATTGGAGAAAAGGTTGTTATCTGTTTTTGCATTCTTGAGGAAAATTCTCATTCCTCAAATTTTGGTGGATATTGTATTTTCCTCGATAGGGTTAGTTTTCCCCTTAGGATTTATGATGTTAACAATATTACAAAATTGAAATTGTGACTCATGTATATTGATGATTCATCTTCGACCTTGTTGTTTCCGCTACATATAATTTCAATCAATAATTTCAGCAGTTGTTTAGTGATAACAACTCTGCCTTAATGCTAGATCACTAAGAAGCAATTTTTAGATATGAACTGAGTCACATAGAGTTGTAATGTAAAATTGACATAAAAGGACCCATGGATATTTTTGTTGTTGCTAATTTTGTAAGTCTATATATTACTTGAAATTGGTTGGTATTTATTTAATCCATAATAAGAGATGCTAGTTTCATCCAAAGGAATCATCATGCTGAGTACACAACACACTCTAAATTCTAAATTTTTGGGTACCACCCTTTATTTGATTTTTCTAAGGAAATTTCATATGTTTTAAGTTTCTGATTTTTATGCATCTCATATAGGTTATTAAGTGTTTTTATTTAAAGACAAAACCAAAAATTCTAAAATAAAATAAAACCAAGTTTTGAAGAATAAAAAATGATATCGATGAAGTATAAAAAACATTGAAAAATTATGGACAGACATTTTTGTAGGTCATTGATGAAAAATAGAGAATTGTAGAGAACACCAGTGGATACATGTTTTTGAGAAAATCTCCATGCCACCTTTTAGGACTACTTGAAAAGGGTCTAAAATACTTTCTTGAAAGTGCCAAGTTCATGAATTCTTTTCTTAACAAAAATTGCAAGGTTTGATCAAACATTTTCCTTGAGCATTAAAAAGGCAATAACAATTTTTTTCAGACCATCGATAGACATTCGATAGTTTTTTTTTAAGCATCTAAAACATGAAAATACCTTTTTAAAACTCAACGATAACACGTTTTTAGAACTCATCAAAACATGTTTTTGGAAAAGCACTGATAGAAATGGTAAATTTTATTTAACCCATTGATACGCTTTTTTGGGAAATTGTCGAATTTAAGACTTTTCCCCAACATCTAAATGGAAAGGGTCTTTTGGAAAACATTGATACATTGATTAGAGGTTTTTTAGAAAGTTCCATAACATGGGCCAAGAGGTTTTTTGGCTTGCTCTAATACAAGTTTTTTGGGAACCTTTGACAAATTTATGTTTCTAGCAACTAACTGAAAGAACATTTTAGGAAATCATTGATAGATAAATAGGTGGGATTTTTTGGAGAATGTCGATAGATCGCATAACCATTTTGGAATCCACCAAGTACATGACCACAGGTTCTAGCTAATCAAGATTTTCATTGACATGTTTTTCGAGGTGTTTAATAGATTTCAAAAAGGAACAACATATTTTTCAAACTCACCAAAATAGTAAATTAAGTTTTTGGGCACCCCCCAAAAAACACATACCACCATTAAAACATGTGGATTTTGGAATTGGTAGTGTCCCATAGGATTTCCATTCTAGTAACTAAACAAATATCACTCAATTCACTAGGATCATGTCATCATACCTCTTATATTTGATCCCTTAGTCATTAAATCCCAACAACATCGGTTGATTTAATCATTTGTTCTTTTATATTTTGGAAGAGATCTTTGAAAATCCATGTTTATCACTTCTATCGACAAAGAAAAGTTGGGTGATATCAAGACCATTGCATAGGAGTGCTGCACACATTATCTCCAAAAAAAGTATTAGGTTTCTTTCTCAAAGGGTAATTATTATTCATTTTTCTATGAGAAATCTAAATAGGTAAGTAAACCAAATGAAAAAATGCTTTTGTTTTAGGAATTATAGGAGGAACTAGTTTTTTTTGAAAATGTGAAAGTCTAGTCAATTATTTCTTTATGAAATAAATTTATTTATGTTCAAATTGGTACAATAAATCATCATCTTTTGATTTTCAAAATAATTGTCTATCATTTCATCAATTATATTGGGATATTGTTTCCACTAAAAGAGGGAAAGATTAATTATTACTCCCTCCACTAACTTGTAGACAATATGATGCCAAGAAGAACCCCATTTGGAAAAATAGCAAAAAACACCCAAAGAATAAGAAGAAGGAAAACAAGGGAAAGTTCAATTAAATCCTAATTGTGATCGAGGATCCAATGGAGTATGTTTTACTAGTAATCCAATTACCCGTGACAGTAGAAACTCCATTACGAACAATTTATAAATACATGGATACAAGAACCAAAACATAGGTTTCATTTCATAGCTAGAATGAATTGTATCATAATTTTAATGAAGAAGAATAACTATAAGTTAGACCCCAAAATGACCATGATGCAAGGGAATTAGATGAAAAATCCTTTATGAATATCATGAGATCTCTCCTACATGTTGTTACAGCCAGAGCACTCATTTTTCCATGTACAAAAGAAATTGAATGGATCATTAGTCACATTGATTCTAAGAATTTTTTGATCAATGATGTTAAGGGGAATTGTGTGGGTATTTTCTTACCCCCATAGGTGGAAAAATATTACAAGTTTACAACAAAATTAATCCTCAATAGTACCTTTGTGAAAAAATCATATGAATGCCACTACAACAAATCAAAGTTGCGAGTAAAGAAGCTGTCCTAAACAGGCATGCACAAACCACTTATATATCAAAACCACGTCTGCCTTGGCCAGTATGTTGTATTGTTCTTGTCATGATTTGGCATGGATCCCACTAGCCTACACTGTGTGGCTACCATAGGAAAATATTTCAATTAGACAAACATCTTGTCAGGTTAGATGGGTTCTAAAATTGAAAAGACCCAACAGATAGCTAAGGATCTATATGTTGTGGATTCCTCTTATATGGATTCATGTCTATTAGATTTTATGTGCTTTAGGAATGTATTCTCAGGGATGAATTTAAATTGGAATGTTTAAAAATATCTAGTCCATGTGTATTTTCATATGCTTTGGGAGAATAAGTACAAAATATATTATTCCCTCATAAGTGATTCTTTCTTGGCAAGGCTATATTTCATTATTTTTTGTGGAGAAATATCAAGACCGATGATCAAGCTACGGATCTTATTTCATGCATTGGAAGTTGGTATTTAGAAGAGGACCTTACATACATTAGTATTTATGGGGAAGTTGTTGCACCTCACTTATTTCCCAAGTATGTACCAAATAGATTGGTTATGGTATAAATATGATATAAAACCATCCTTTAGGGGTTCAATTCATCTCTAGAAAAGGAATTCAATAAAAGGACTTTATCCCTTATGGTTTCAAAATCAATCATTATTTTGTCAAGGATATAAGACAATCAAGGAAAGAAGGGATAAAACATTTGGAATATAGGTTCCAAAAAGGAAGATTCAAAAGGAACAATCCCAAAGGATTATTTTTGCAACATGTTGAACAAGTGTCCCATAGATGGCCATATATTCATGAAAGGTTGGAGGAGGAAAATCTGAAAATTCCAAAATATGGGATGAAGTGTTGGAAAGAATAAGTAACCCTCACATAAGTATTTTAAAAATCTTATCTCTAGATGAAAAAATATGGAGATAAATAGTGGTCTAGATACTAATAAGGCATTTGAAGTCGAAGAAACAAAACAAGAGGAAATCAATTTAAGGGAAGAAGCAGAACAACATGTCATTGAAGAGGAACACGATAGATCACATTGGGAGATGAAACTATTAGCACTAGAAGTCACACCTAGACTACTATAGGTGTAAGCCTATACCCATAAAAATATGAAAATTAAATCAATTTAAATTGGGTGGATCGAAAAGAAAGAACAAGAAGGAGCAAACAACTCCAATTGTAGACTTGATCTACCATTGCATGGAGTCAAAACTCCAGATATTGAAGGAAATCAAGATAAATATCAGTTTAAGAGATTATATGATGATGATTAGAATAGAGGAAAGTGAACAAAAGAAGAATTTCTACTAAAGAGAGATCCTCTCTTCAAAATAGACGGAAAATTATTGAAAAGAAAACAAATGCTTCATCAAAGCTAACTATAACAAATCCTTTGTCGATTCAGGATCCATTAATCAAAGGCAACCTTTGATTCTCAGAACCTGCAATATTTTCAATCAAGAATATAACAAAAGAAATGTAAAACAAATAAGATAAACTGATAAACAAATCTCTTGAATCTTTAATGGTATAAATGTTAATTACAAACAGGTCCTCAAGCTACAAATGAGCAACTAAATTGCTCCTCCTTCAACTCTCTCCTTGATCATAAACTAACTCTTTCCTTATCAAAATCCACTTCCATATAGTGAATGATCTCTCTCTACTCTAAGGAGTTAGAAACCAAGGAGCTACATAGGATTCTCCTCCATTTAGAAGTATTACAAAAGATTCCAACCAAAACATAACAAATTCCTATTTTGGGGATCTTGTCTATTGAGATAAATGCCTTTGAAATAGGTCATGTTGCTTGATTTGGAGATGGAACACATGTCCCTCATGTCCAAATTACAAGTCATGGGAAACCATTTGAACCTTCCTTGACAGCTGGAATCCCTCCTATAGCTCATATTTGTCAAACTATTAAAGTTCGGAGAGCCTTTGACAACATGCATTGCAAACTTTCTGTAGGTGATGTTTTATCTTTTCTCAAAAAATACAAAATAATGTGATATGCTCGCTCTAAAGTCAACAAATCTTTTTTCCTCCACACCAAATTCCCCCAAAACCCATATCGTGGATTCAAAATTTAAGTGATTAAACAAACTCATAGGTGCTAATTGCTACAAAACTATCCTAAATTACGCCTCAGAGCCTATGGAGTTCTGTGGGTGCTTCAACTTCTGTAGTAGTCTATTTCTTGCAATAAGATTTCAAACTTTCAAAACTTGTACCTGGAGTAGGATAGACCTTCCACAAGATGTTGTAAGATTATTTCAACCTGAAGTAACCTTGAAAAAACATAAAAAGATGCTAAGTTTAACTAAAAATCCAAAATCATCATCACTCATGGTTGTAACTTCATGTAAAAACCATGGAAAAAAATAAGTTACATGTGGAATATCATATTGTATTCATATTTTGGTTCTGGTACTCATTCTAGTAGACATATTAACCAATATATCTAAATTCCTTTTTTCCACTTCCTCAGATGCCTCTCCATTTTTCTTCGATAAAATAAGTAAACCACCCTCCTAGTTAGCTCTCTTTGAAAAATGGTTCAGAGATGATGAATTTCATGTCATAAGGTTCAATTCTCAAAATCTCTCCCCCCTTGTGTATTTTCTTTCTTTGTTGACTATCCATGATTTCTATCTTAAAAACCTCATGTAACCTCTTATGACAATGTTATGTGAAATATATAGTAAAAAAAGGGTTTTTAAGGAATCTTGTTATACCTAATGGTTCAATTGCCTCAAACTTACACAACACTCTCTAAAGGAGTTAAAATTGGGTAAGGAGGATAAAAAATAAAATATATCCAAATTGAGTGTCGAAGAGCTAAAGCAAGAGACAACTCTAAAAACAGAGGGTTCATTAAAGGCTAACACCAGCCAGTGCACAATTGGTGTTGCAAGATTATAACAGACAATTCACAATGCAAAATTATCAGTGTGAAGGCACTTGTTTGTAAACATAAGTTGTAGATGACCCCTGCTATGTCCGAATGTATCATGGTGCATTATGAACCTAAGCCATACTTAGAGGAGGGAACCAATCTTAACAATCTTCTATATAGCTAATTTAAAGGCTAATTTTCAAATTCCAATAGCATACTTCAAGGAAACTGTTAGAGTTTGTTATTTGACATAATATTTAAAAATAATACTGAATGAAAGCGTTGAAGACAATGAAATCTCCCTTGACACGTTTCCAAGGTGAAATTATGAGAGATTAGGGCAATGAGGTACTTCTTAGTACACTACGAACTTTTAGGTGAGTTGGAAAAACACCTGACCTCCAACTTGGACTCCTAAATGGTTTGGAAAATGACATAATGGAATGCATGTCCCCTGAGACAAGACACATACTACACTTTAAGACCAGTTTGAGACTCCATTTACTTCATGATGATAATTGATAGGATGACACCAAGACTCTTACATGGATTAAGGTCAAAAATTTTGACTCATGAACATTTCATGTGCTAACATAAACTTTAGTGAAAATAGAGGAAGAAATGCAAAAAAGAGCTAAACATGCTTTCATGGTAAAATATAAGACAAAATAAGATCTACTCAAGATGAGAAAATGAAGAGAGATTTGAAAGAGCAAGCATGAGAAAGGAAAGGAAAGAAAACATTGAGGTAAGAAGAACAAAATTGAGCTATTGAGGAAATAAGGAAACAATAGGACAAATAAGATAAAAGGATCCGTTATGAGCTATTGTATAAAGAAATAGATGACAAGCAATAATTAGAACAACAACAAGTGTAACATCACCAATTATACCTAGTCTAATTAATGCTTAATGTAGATAATGTAATGAACCCCTTCCTACTAAACCCACATTTTTTTTTCTTTACACATTAAAATAAATAGTAGGCATATGCTAACTATTTCATGCAAATAACAACATATATAAAAACTAAAATGCAACCACTCAAGCACATAGCAACAACATTCAAAATTAAACATATATATAGTGGAATTAACATTTAAAAAAAAAAAAATGCATCTTTAATTTTTTTAACCAATTGGTTATGTATAGGAGATGATCCTCCCAACCATAGGCTTGTTGTTCCAAGTATCAACATCAAGCCAACTCCTGCTGAGGCTATGATCTCATGCGATTTGTCCCTCTTGGTTTTCCACTTTCCATAATCAACATCCCAAAACCCAATTTATACTCTACAACAAATTTCAATCCTCCATATCTCTCTTTCCTCTCATCCCACACAACCTAAGGAATGAATCCTGCTTCACTACACATAGTCCCTCAATCCTTCTTACTTTCCTTTATGTTGATTTTGTCTCACAGGTATTCCACAAAGAGCTAAGTCGATACCTTCAAGAGGTATTCCCACAAGAGGCCAAGGTGTCAGACATGTGGGAATCTTTTTTGGCACCATATTAGCCTTTCGTTTGAGTGAAATCGACCTTCGAATGAGGCCAGGTCCTCATAGGAAAGTCGATGGGATTTGTGGGCTTGTGATGGGGGTTCAAACCCACAAAGAGGAATGAAATATTCTAATTAATTGTTGATTTTAGAAGGGATCCCTAATATCACTTATTTTACTTGTATATAAAGGAGAGAAGTCATTGTGACATTTTCCCATTGTGTAAGGATGGAGTTAGCATAAGTGAGTCTGCACTTGTGCTAGGTGACTTGGTGTTTTCAACAAAGGGAAATTATACATGATGGAAAATTTGGCATAGGGTTGAGGACTCTCTATTTTTTGTTCTTGGCAGGGAAAATCACACCGCACGTGTGGGAAAAAGAGGCAACCATAGAAGGAAGAGATTGTACGAGTGGAGCGAGTCATATATAAGGGTTTGTACATGTTTACATGCATGTACATGGGTTTTACTAGGAACAATCACTTACATATGTGGGTTATAGTGGGAACAAACATGTACATATATGGGTTGCAGTGGGAACAATTGTGTACATCCATATAGAGCTTCCTTGGCAGGTGTAGGTTCATACAAGGATGACAGGCGACATCAACAGGTCATACATATGGCCTGTAGAGGATTTGCGGGAAAAATGTATTTCCACAATAGTTGTTGAGGTTTGGTTTTTTGATTTGTATGGTTATTGGAGGACAAGTTGTCCTCATATTTTGGTGATATTTTTACTAGTTGAGAGGACAAGGTTGTCCTCAGAGTTGGTGATATTGTATTGGTTGGGAGGGATGGTTTTTCCCTTAGGATTTTTGAATTTGATAATATTATAAGAACAAAAATATTGTGTCTCATATGTGTTGATGATTCATCTATGATATTTTGTGTTTTTGTTGGCCCTCGACCAAGTTTTGAGGCAACATTGGTCAGGTTTGACCAATTTTTGGACTTCGACATAGTGATCGAGGAAGGAGCACCTAGGTGGAGCTAAGATCATAGATATCACTTGTTTTGTGGACTTTTTGGACCCAACATGGGGTTCTTAGGGTTTTGTAATAGGTTATGGGATGTCGACCCATGGGTTTACCCATGATTAGGCCTTTTTGTAAATGTAAAAGTATAAATAAAGATTGTAAGGATGCGTAGTAGTAGAAGTAATTCGATAGCTTGCAAGGATAAGTGGAAGTAGTTTGGGTTGCTTAGTGGAGAAGAATGTGTATGTAATGCTCTGTTCTTGATAGAGGAGTTGGATCTGTGCCTTGACCTGATTTTGGGAAGGTGGATCTGGTGCTTAGTGCGCAGATCACCTGTCTGGTGTGAAGCTTGGCCCTATGGCTTAGTGCGTAGGAGAAGATAAATGTAATATATTGAATCCTAATAAAGAATAAGAATCCGTTTTTAACACACCCATGATGGGGCATAAATACAATTTTTTTTTTTTTCCTCAATTACTCGAATCCTCCATCCATGGTCTATAATCCTGGTCAATGGACCTTCAAAACTCCTGAGTTGAAGCAGATCTTTGGTTCCCTACTGGAAACTCTAAGAAATCGATCCATGGGTCTTTACAAGACTTCACCCATGCAAACTAGCACCAGCCGCAAGCCCCCTCCATGTGACCACTACCCATGACCACAAGCCTAACTAAAAGGCGCGTCATGAAATCACATATCAGGTCCTTGCGTGTGAGTCACCTTGACTCTCCCAATATCTGATATCCTGACATGGACCTAACACTTGCTAGATACTCCTTCATATGACCACCAACTATGGCTCGAGGCTCAACCTTAAGAACTTATCGAGACTTCATGTTTCACGAAGTTGGAGGGTCACTCACCTCCCTTCTCCCAATATCCGAAATGCTGATATCTCCTTGCCATAGATCAATGGTTTCGATTCTTCCACGATCTGATCATCTAGATCATGTTGAGATTTCACATATCAGAACTTTTGATATGATTCACCTCCATTCTCCTGACTCCCGAAATACCGATTTCCCGATCAGAGAATCCTCTAGGTGCTAGCTCCTCCCGCTAGGCTCCTTTGATTGAGACGTTGGGTGATAACCTGGGGCCCAACTACCAAGAACTTCGGGACTTCATGTTTCATGTATCCCGAGGGAAATTCACTTCTCCTCTCTAAAGTTCGATATGCGAACTCCCTCCAAGACCCAATCTACGTTCCACACTCTCCCTTCGATTGACGGTTGCGATCAAATTGTGAGTTTGTGTTTCGGTTATTTGAATGTGAGTCCACCCTAACTCTTCTAATCCTTGATCTTATGATAGAGTCAGATAAATGGTCCACGGTCTTCCATGATCCAACTGTCTTGATCTCCTTTCTCGCAAATCAGGATTTCACATTTCGCAACTTTGGAGGTTGGCTTACCTTTGTTTCCCCGATTCCCGATTTCCCGATATGCACTTTCCAGATGAATGGTATGCATCCCTCCTTCGATAAACGATTATGATCCTTTCATGAACTGGGACTTCATGATTTATCACGAATCCTATCTCTGATTTCCTGAGTTGCGAGTTAGCGAAATGATGATCTCTCACCACGTGTCCCTTCTCAATGGACGGCTAGGATCCTTTCGCAAACTTGGACTTCACAAGTTCTCTCTCTTGTGAAACTCCAAAAAGGTTAAATCTCGTGCACTTTCCACTAGACTCAACGACTATTGGTCCACATGCTCCGATCTAAATGCTAAGATCTGATCTCCTCTATGCTCATTCCTCGTCATCTAGACTCTGATTGGACGGTCCAAGTGGGTCCCGATAGATCTTGGGATCTATGGCCGAGATCACATCGCGATTTCAAATTTCAGAGGTTTAGTCACACCAACGTGCGATTTTTTTGTTGTGCAAAATCCAAAATCACTGATCCAATGGTCGAGGTGGGTCCCGATAGATCCCTAGATCTATGGCCTAGATCACATCACAATTTTGGGTTTTAGAATTCAAAGGATCCATCCCTTTCACGATGATTATCAACATTCATTGGACCTACAAAGTCTAAAGAAGTCAAGGTGCTAATGCCTGCATTCCTTCCTCAAATCTAACGGCTATGCTAGACCTCATATCTTCCCAAATGGATCTTGTCTATTCAACTTCCAAATGAAAGGATACTCCCTTTTGATACTTGAATATATCGTTTTCCCTCCCGAGCTTCGTCAGTTATGAAGGATTTAAGAGCATTACGCTCTTTGTCTTGGACTTAACACATAGAGGGATCTTCGCCACAATTATTGCACTCCTTCATAAAGTCTAGGACTTAAGTGGTTCTGGGTTTCTGCTTACCTCACAGAGAGCCTGTGCATATCTTCACTAGCTCTCCTAAGCTTAATAGACTCTGTCCTAACAGGGATTGCGGGATTCAACCTCTGCATTCAGGGAAGTACTCACTTGACTCTAGGACGGTGATGAAATTCCCTGGGGAAAGCGCCTTCGAGTGATTAAACTGGGGCACATGGAAATCCAAACAGAATTATAGGCTCTCAAGGAAACAAATGCATATTCATAACTTAATTATTTAATACAGAGAAAGAAACCTTTATAGACATGTAAATACTCACATGCATTCATTATTTGCAATTCAAAAAACATGAGTCAAGAAAACACTTATCAGAACCATAGAGTGTGATGCAACTGCTGAAAGGGGTGCTCGTTTCCACCCAACCATAGGCTCAGTCACTCCCAATGGATTCATCACTAGCCACCCCTAAGCTTAAGCCATGTTTCTTTGAGATTCAATCTGTTACTTCCAGCTCAATGGAAGTTAGGGACGAAGGTTACTCTCCTTCTCCCAATACAAAAAACTGATCAGGATGAAGGTTACTCTCCTTCTCTTGGTTCAATCTCTAATTTCTGTGATCAGAACTCACTGTTCCTCCTTCAGTCCTTCCTCAGACCCAAGAGTTTCCTCTCTCATCTCTGCATTTCTCTCTGCAGGTCTCCCTCTATCCACCACACTTCCTTTCTTGCCTCCCTTGACAAGATTGCATGTCTCTTGAATCCCCCAGTCTGTGGTCACGTATGGAAGCCTTATCGATGGGAGGTCTTCCCCATCCCTCTTTAATTCTTGAGGAGACCTTCCCACCTACCAGCCTGAGGAGAATTAATTCCTGGTTAGAGGGTTGTTTTGATCTGAGCAAATTAATTCTAGCATGGTACTGGTTTTGTGGAGGTTAATGCAACCATAAATGTTCCCCTCCACCACCTTTCACATCATTTCGTGGTCTCTCTCTTATCACATCCCCTCTTTCAATAGTCATGAAACACGTAACCATTTTCTCTTAAAATAATCAGAATTTACATTCATTGACCTTCTAGACAAGGTCCATCAAATCAAACATTCACACTTTTAAGTTTGTCATAGTTCCTCGGCCCATATAGTTATATTTAAAGACAGGGGGAAACAAGGTGTTACAATTCCATCCCCCTTAAAGGAATCATTTTCCTCGATGTTCTATCTATCAACATGATATGTATGTACATAAGTAAACAAAATCAGATATGCCTGACTCATGGCATCTTCCATTTTCCACGTAGCCTCATCTAGGCCAAAGTGTTTCCATTTCACCTTGAATTGTAAAATGGTTCATTTCCTGACTAAGGTTTCCTTCCTATCTAATATGCATTGGGTTTCTGGCAAGAATTCTCCCTTTGGCTCCACCTAGATCATAGACGAGTCAATTATATAATTAGAATCATGTACATATTTCTTCAATAATGAAACATGAAAGAAATTATGTGGCTTTCCAGTTGGAGGAAGTGCTAGCCTATATGCTATAGGTCCCACTCTATCTAAGACTTCAAAGGGTCCACAATACCGAGGTGCTAACTTGGCACAGGCTCCCATTCTCAGGGAACTCTTCTTGGGGCTAACTCTGAGATAGACATGGTCTTCGGTCTTGAACTCTCTTGGAGTTCTCTTTCTGTCAGCGTAACTTTTCTGTCTTTCCTGAGAAATCTTCATATTTTGTCTTATTTGAACCACTCGCTGTTCCATTTCTTTCAACATGTCGGGTCCGATTGTAATTCTATCCACTAGATTTCTCTAGATGATTGAAATCTTGCATTGTCTACCATAGAGGACTTCAAAAGGGCTCATCTTCAAGGATTCTTGATAACCATTGTTGTAGGAAACATCTACCAATGGTAGGTAGTCTTCCCACTTCTTAGGCTGATGCATTACATGCATCCTTAACATGTCTTCTACTATTTGGTTCACTCTTTCTGTCTGCCCATCAGTTTGGGGGTGATAAGTTGTGCTGAATAAAATTTTTGTCTCCAAACCGACCATTATGAATTTCCAAAAACTTGAAGTGAATTTGGTATTTCGGTCAGATACAATTTCCTTGGGCATGCCATGCAGTCTGACTATCTCCTTCATGAATATGTTGGCAATATCTATTGCCTTGCAAGTTGACTTGACAAGGATAAAATGAGAAGACTTTCTCAACTTGTCCACTACGACCATGATGGCATCATTTTTCTTGGTCGGCCTTGGTAGTCTAGTGATGAAATCCATGGAGATGGTTTCCCATTTCCATTTTGGGATTGGTAGGAGCTGTAACAATCCTGCTTGATGTCGATGTTCTGCCTTAACTTGTTGGCACTCTAGGCACTTATCTAGATAGTTAGCTATGTATTTCTTCAACCCATGCCAATAGAATTGTTTCCTAGTGTCTGTGATCATCGTCTGATATCTCGGGTGACCCGTATATGGTCTCTTATGTATTTCATCCATTATGAACCTCTTCAAGTCGTCACAGTTTGGAATATAAAATCTGTTTCTGTAGGTTAGCAACCCTTCCTCGAGCATCTGGTAGCCTTCATTCTTCATCTTTGGAGGCTCTTGTCTTAGGTATGAGTTCACGGTCTTCAAGAATGCATCTGTCTCTTGTGCACTCCTAACCCTTTCCCTGACGTCCATTTCACAGGTTCTTATTGTTGCTATATGAATCATTTTTATACTCCTGCTAAGGGCATCGACCACCCTATTTTCTATTCCTTTTATGTGTTTGATTTCGAAATCAAATTCACTTAGGAGAGTCATCCACCTAGATTTCCTGGCATTGAGTTTTGGTTGATCAAACAGGTGTCTCAATCCACAATGATCTGTCATAAGCACAAATCTTCTACCCAGGAGGTAGTCCCTCCACATTTTTAAAGCATGTACTGTGGCAGCCAATTCTAGGTCATGGGTCACATAATTGACCTCATGGTCATTTAATTTCTTGAACATGTATCAAATTACATATCCCTCTTACATAAGGAATCCTCTGAGTCCTTCCTTGGAGGCATCTGTACACACAAGGAAATCATTATCCGGGTCTGCAATATTTAGCATAGGTGCATGGGTCAGGAGGTATTTCAGTTCCTAAAATCTTTCTTTACATTTTGATGTCCAAATGAATTTAATCCCCTTTTTATGAAGGGCAGTGATTGGAAAACCAATTTTGGAAAACCCTTTTATGAACCTTCTATAGTATCCCGCTAAGACCATGAAGGATCTAATATCGGATACATCCTTCGAGGTAGGCCATTCCATAATAGATCTGATCTTGTCGGAGTCTACTTCCAATCATTCCTTAGAAATGACATGGCCTAGGTAATGGACTTGCTTATGAAAGAAGTCGTACTTTCTAAACTTAACATAGATTTGATGCTCTCTTAGTACTTGAAGTACGAGTCTAAGATGTTATTCATGCCCCTCCCTGTTCTTGGAGTAGATTAGGATATCATCAATGAAAACCAATACTAATTTGTCCATAAATTTTCTAAGTACATTATTCATCAAGAACATAAAAATGGCGGGGGCATTGGTTAACCCAAACGACACCACCATGAATTCATAGTGACCATACCTCATCCTGGAGGCTGTTTTGTGGATGTCTTCATCCTTAATCTGAACTTGATGGTAGCCAAACCTTAGGTCTATCTTTGATAATATGGATGCACCTCCCAATTGGTCAAACATGTCATCGATTTTTGGTAAGGGGTACCTGTTCTTTATGATTTCCTTATTGAGTTGTCTGTAATATATGCACAGTCGGATTGTGACATATTTCTTTTTCGTAAACAAGATGGGCTCTCGCCACAGAGATACACTGGGTCAGATGTAGCCTTTGTCCATCATCTCATTTAGCTGTAGCTTGATCTCAACCAACTCTGGTGTGCTCATTCTGTATGGCATTATAGATGATGGTACCTCTCCTGGTGTAAGTTCTATCGAGAAGTCAATATCCCTTCTCGGAGATAGACCTGGTACTTCTTATGGGAATACGTCCTTATATTCTCTTAATATGGGGTGGTACTCTAGGTGTGGTTTATCATTCTCAACAGATTCTAGTACCTATATGGCATATAAGGAACACCCCTTTTTGCAATACTTTTTCATTTGAAGGGATGATATTTGTCTCACTGAGATAGGATTTTGAATTCCTTGGAGGGTCGTTTTTCTCCCTTCTTCGCTTACACATTATAAAGTTTTTTGATAACAATCCAATTTAGTTTTATAAGCATCCAACCAATCCATACCAATCAACAAATCATAAGATCCTAGGGGAAGTATGTTAAGGGTCACTTGGGTGGGCAATCCACCCATGATGAATTGACAGGCTAGTATGACCTCTGCCACCTTTCGTTTGGTCCCTGTGGATAATTGCACCAACCATGGTTTAAAATGTCTAATTGGTTGCAGTTTACACTTATCAACAATCCGAGGGGCCAAATAACTCAAATTAGAACCTGGGTGAATTAAAATAGAAACTAGATGGTTGGTGATCATACCTTATAGCTCCACTATTGAAGCTTGGTGGTTGGCTTGATTATTGTCCAAGGCTGCATAGATTCGTGGCATGCTCCTAGCCAAATCATTGATGGTGGTAGCTTCTTGGATATTGTAGACTCTCTTACCGTGTTGTTTTCTATGTGGGCAATCCCTCAATCAATGATCTTCTCCACAACCCCAACATTTTAAGGGTTCCTTCTTTAGGTTATCGGTCCTTTCTGTTAGCGTCATAAGTCACTCCTGGATTGCTTGTAGGATATGAACCTGACCCCCATCAGTTTAGTGTCACGATTGTTTATAAGGGGATGATCAAATGGAAGAAAACTCAGAACGATGTCGTCTCAACTCTGAAACTAGACCAGGCATGCATGGGTAAATGGGGTCTTAGATAAACTTCAAACAATGAGTTGTAATAAAGGGTGAGAAGTGGGAAGACTTGTATGAGAAGAGTGAGAAGGTCTGTCAAAAACATCAGGTTTCTAACAGATTGGAGAAGAAGGCGCCCCAATGCAAGATCCTCTTACATTCAAACACAGAAGACCAGAGAATACAGTAATGTAACAACAAATCCTTTATCATAACAAAACTGCAACAATTCAAGCGAATCATTTGATCATGAACTCCTTGGTATGAGACGAAAACATAGACGGAGTAAGAAAACTGCTTGTCATAAAACAAGAAATCCCAGATACAGATGCATAACCAGGAAACTAGATTCAAGTTAAATCTTTACAGTCGGGAGCTGTGCTCTACCATCGATAGATACAAAAATGGTGAAAATGCCTACATATACTCAAAACAACAAAAACAACAAAACCGAGACGTCACATTAAACACATTATGTCTACATGGCTTTTGACAATCTGCGCCTGCAATCTTTGAATAATCGTGCACCAACGACGGATGCAATCAGATCTCTGACAGCTCTGTAGGCAAATCGACGTGCCTTTAATTTGTCGCTGGACTTTCCCATTATGGCGGAGACGATGTCTAACGACCACCAACTACTTCAATAACTGCTTCATTGGGATTGAGGATGGCCTGACCAACTCGACATTTCTATGACGTGGCGGTTGCTTAATGGTGCCATTTGGATCAGCTTCAATGGCCTTTTCTTTGGGTGCTTCTTTGTTGGACTGCTGTGAAGGACCCCCTTATGATGGATGAGGATGAGGGCATGGCGAGAATGATGGCGGGAGTCATGCCAGTTGGTGAGGAATGCCACGGGGGATGGATGGGACACAGGTGGAAACAACAGGGAGTGCATGAGTCAAAGCGCATGGTGGAAGGCATTGAGGCAGAGGAGACACATGGCAGGGGACAAGGAGACTCAGAAAATGAGTGAATGAAAAGATGGGGGAAAGGGACCACCTGGGTAGAACGAGGAGAGGATTAAAGGGAAAGGACCATGCCACATGGCCAGGTGGGGAATAGGTGGCAAGGAGGGAAGTGGCACAAAAGGCAGCACGACATGGATGGGGCCCGTAGGGTTAAACGAAGAAAGGTGGCGGGAGTCTGGATCGCCTGTGATCGTTGATCCAGGCTCACAAATTGCAGTCGTCGGAAAGATGCACCCCAGATTCTGGACCCTCCCACCCCACTTAAAGGTAGAAAGGTGGGGGGGGGGGTCCGGAATCACCTCGCGCGCCATTGATCCGAGCGCTTTGATATTGACCGTCGAAGAGGTGCGTACCGAATTCTGGACGCCCCCCCCCCTCCGCTTAAAGGTAGGAAGGTAGGGGGGCTCCGGGATCCGATGTGTGCCGCTGATCCGGGCGAACAAAATACTTCCGTCCAGATTTGCTTGTCATTTACCACAGGCACATTTGCATTCAGAACTTAGGACAAGTGGGTTTTTACCCATTTCTTAGAATTTTACCCCCATGACCAGAAATATCGCTAACATTTGGCTCCATGGGGGATAGAGTCATCCCTGCGATGCTCTAAGAACACTTTTGCAGATTCAGTGCCTTGCTGTTGGGCTATGGAGTCAAGCTCGAAACAACCTGCTGAAAGTACATGCCGATAAGTAGAAACAAACAAAACAAACATACATGCTCAAACGAGCTTATTTATGTACAACCTAATACTAATATACTTTGTACATGAGGCTAGGTGAAAGAAAATTTCCACCATAGACAATCAAGTAACTTCCTAAATGGAAGCTCCTTCCTTCTGTCGATGATTACGAATAGGGGGTGTAACCATGACAGCAGAACGGCTACACTCTCCAACTTCTCCTTGCAGGCTGAAGCTGAGATGAAATAGGGCGGCTCCAATTTATGAAGGAAATGCAACTCCATGTATTCCCTCACAGGCTCATAGGACCGGTGGCAAACTCCAGAAAATTGGTGACATGCAGCCTCTGCTACACAGCTGTGGATGTGTGGTTGAATATCTATGGTAAGTATAGGTGGGTGAACAACTGACGTAGGTTGATTGATCTCAGGCGGTGGGTTCTCGCTAACTGGCTCTGCACAGTCTATAAAATGCATCTTCGACTACTCTGCTAGTTCTTCTGGTTCCTCTTCTTGGCTCTCCCACGGGTCATAGTCATAATCATCATAGATAAGACCTGTGGGAAAGATCTGCTTGCTGACTGGCTCTGGACAGGAAATATTCTAGTCCTCTGGTTCGATCTCCCCCAGGTCTGATTCGTACTCATCATAAATAAGGACCATGGGGTGGTTTTTTTCTTCCTCGTATTGCTCAGCATCTCCTAAAAGATTGAGGTAGCTGATTTCCTCGTGACAATTTTCTTTAGCGAGCAGAGGATAAGGCTCTGCGACTTGCTCTTGGGAATCCAACATATCGAGTTTAGACTCTGATTCGTCACTGTCATAAATGGTCTGGATTCTCTGACAAGCAAAAGGTGATGTTGGACTCTGCTGCTCCTCTTCCAGATAATCATCGAAGTTGGGGGGGAACAAATCTTCTCCAACTTTCCCGAATGGGACTATCCCCCGCTTCTCTGTTTCGACCCCGAATGTAAACACATCGTGGGAAATCTCGTGAAGGAAAAGAGAGAAATTCTCTTCCACAACTACCTCTTCATTTCTTTGATTTGAGATAGCAAGCTCATCGGGGGTAGATTCCAACTCACCTAATAAATCTTCAACAATCTCTTCAAAAGAGTTGCTCAGAGTGTCTGCCTCAAGGACTGGAAAATCCTCTGCACAGTCTTCATATTTCAACCATTCTAATTGGGCAGAGAGATATTTCACTTGCTCCGTCAGCTTACTCAGGGCGCCAACCTCCTCCTCGAGAACTTCATGACTTCCATAACCTGCCTCAGATGCAGATGAATGGGGAGGAGAAAGGATTGAGGTCTGCTCCAGGTCATCAGGATCCTCCCTATAGCTTAAGTTCGAAACAAATTTCTCTTGTATAGAGTTGTGGTATCCCTCAGAACAATTATGACTAATTAACTCAGGGGGATACAGCCTCTGACAATAGGCGGTGAAAGATGCATGGAAACCATTGAGTGAAGAAATACTAGCAGGGGGTAAAGAATGGTACCATTTACGTGCATCCCCTGCTAACGAGAACATGAACATCTTCAGTAATACATCCTCATTATGTATCTCCCACTAATGCATGAGTTCATGAAACTCACTGAGGTGCTGAGTAGGGTTGTCCTCTTCACATTTTCCAAATATGGGCAAATAATCACCCCATTCGTCCAGAGAAGGGACAACATTAGGAAAACCAGGAATAGCAGAAAAATTAAAAGGAGCAAACCTACGAGCAAGGATTTTCTCCATATCGAACCAGTGGAGTCGCCAATCGATCCTCGAATCATGTAGTCGCCAGGTGAAAAATGTGTAGCTTTGAATGTGTTTGGTCCTTGTTCACCATTAGAGGATAGATCTTAACATTATCGTTACCCCAGGAAACTTCTCAGGCTGAGAAAGAAGCCGCTGAAACCTTCTCGAAAAAGCTCCTCTGGGTCAGCTTTCAGGTGTGCCAATAGTGGCCACAACTGAAACAGTGATGTGGAAACAATGGAGTCGCCACAGTGGAGTATCCAGGTGCATAGTAGCAATCTTGAAGGGCTCTGATGTCTGATGCAGCTTCAGAATCAGAGGCTCAATGTCATTCTGCCCAGGGAAATTTTTCAACTTCGTCCCTGGAAACGACGCCAGAAATGTTAGCGTCAGAAGTCACTCCTGGATTGCTTGTAGGAGCTGAGCCTGACACCCATCAGTTTAGTGTCACGATTGTTTATAAGGGGATGATCAAATGGAAGAAAAATCAGAACGATATCGTCTCAACTCTAAAACTAGACCAGGCATGCATGGGTGAATAGGGTCTTAGATAAACTTCAAACAGTGAGTTGTAATAAAGGGTGAGCAATGGGAAGACTTGTATGAGAAGAGTGCGAAGGTCTGTCGAAAACATCAGGTTTCTAACAGACTGGAGAAGAAGGTGCCCGAACGCAAGATCCTCTTACATTCAAATACAGAAGACCAGAGAATACAGTAATGTAACAACAAATCCTTTATCATAACAAAACTGCAACAATTCAAGCGAATCATTCGATCATGAACTCCTTGGTATGAGACGAAAACATAGACGGAGTAAGAAAACTGCTTGTCATAAAATAAGAAATCCCATATACAGATGCATAACCAGGAAACTAGAGTCAAGTTAAAGCTTTACAGTTGGGAGCTGTGCTCTACCATCGATAGATACAAAAATGGCGAAAACGATTACATATACTCAAAACAATAACAACAAAAAAAATGAGACGTCACATTAAACACATTGCATCTGCATGGATTCTGACAATCTATGCCTGCAATCTTTGAATAGTCGTGCACCAACAACGGACGCAATCGGACCTCTGACAACTCCGTAGGCGAATCGACGTGCCTTTAATTTGTCGCCGGACTTTCCCATTATGGTGGAGACAATGTCTAACCACCACCAACTGCTTCAATAACTGCTTCATTGGGATTGAGGATGGCCCGACCAACTCGGAATTTCTATGACGTGGCGGTTGCTTAATGGTGCCATTGGGATCAGCTTGAACGACCTTTTCTTTGGGTGCTGCTTTGCTGGACTGCTACGAAGGACCCCCTTATGATGGATGAGGATGAGGGCATGGCGAGAATGATGGTAGGAGTCGTGCCAGCGGGTGAGGAATGCCATGGACGATGGATGGGAAACAGGTGGAAACAACAGGGAGTGCATGAGTCAAAGCGCATGGTGGAAGGTGTTGAGGCAGAGGAGACACATGGCAGGGGACAAGGAGACTCGGAAAATGAGTGGATGACAATATGGGGGAAAGGGACCACCTGGGAGGAACGAGGAGAGGCTTAAAGGGAAAGGACCCTGCCACATGGCCAGGTGGGGAATAGGTGGCAAGGAGGGAAGTGGCGCAAAAGGAGGCACGACGTGGATGGGGCCCGCAGGGTTCAACAAAGAAAGGTGGCAGGAGTCTGGATCACCTGTGAGCCATTGATCCAGGATCACCAATCGCAGCCGTTGGAAAGATGTACCCCAGATTCTGTACCCCCCCGCTCCGCTTAAAGGTAGAAAGGCGGTGGGGGGTCCGGAATCGCCTTGTGCGCCATTGATCCGGGTGCTTTGAGCTTGACTGTTGAAGAGGTGCATCTCGGATTCTGGACCCCCACCCCCCCTCTGCTTAAAGGTAGGAAGGTGGGGGGGGCTTCGGAATCCGATGTGCGCTACTGATCCAGGTGCACGAAATCCTTCCGTCCAGATTTGCTTGTCATTTACCACAGGTGCATTTGCATTCAGAACTTAGGACAAGTGGGTTTTTACCCATTTCTTAGCATTTTACCCCCATGACCAGAAATATCTCTAACATTTGGCTCCATGGGGGATAGATTCGTCCTTGCGATGCTCTAAGAACACTTTTGCAGATTCAGTGCCTTGCTGTTGGGCTATGGAGTCAAGCTCGAAATAGCCTGTTGAAAGTACATGCCGATAAGTTAAAATGAACAAAACAAACATACACGCTCAAAGGAGCTTATTTATGTACAGCCTAATACTAATATACTTTGTACATGAGGCTAGGTGAAAGCAAATTTCCACCATAGACAATCAAGTAACTTCCTGAATGGAAGCTCCTTCCTTCTGTCGATGATTATGAACAGGGGGGGTAACCATGACAACATAACGAATATGCTCTCCAACTTCTCCTTATAGGATGAAGTTGATATGAAATAGGGCGGCTCCAATTTATGAAGGAAAGGCAACTCCATGTATTCCCTCACAGGCTCATAGGACCGGTGGAAAACTCTAGAAAATTGGCGACAGGCAGCCTCCTCTTCTACACAGTTGTGGATGTGTGGTTGAATATCTATGGTAAGTACAGGTGGGTGAACAGCTGACGTAGGCTGATTGATCTCAGGCGGTGGCTACTCGCTGACCAGCTCTGCACAGTTTATAAACTGCATCTTCGACTACTCTGCTAGTTCTTCTGGTTCCTCTTCTTGGCTCTCCCACGGGTCAGAGTCATAATCATCATAGATAGGACCTGTGGGAAAGCTCTGCTTGCTGACTGGCTCTGGACAGGAAATATTTTGGTCCTCTGGTTCGATCTCCCCTAGGTCCTATTCATACTCATCATAAATAGGGACCATGGGGTGGTTTTTTTCTTCCTCATACTGCTCAGCATCTCCTGAAAGATTGAGGTAGCTGATTTCCTCGTGGCAATTTTCTTTAGCGAGCAGAGGATAAGGCTCTGCAACCTGCTCTTTTGAATCTAGCATATCGAGTTTAGACTCTGATCCGTCACTGTTGTAAATGGTCTGGCTGCTATGACAAGAAAAAGGTGATGCCGGACTCTACTGCTCCTCTTCCAGATAATCATCGAAGTCGGGGGGGGACAAAGCTTCTCCAACTTGCCAGAATGGGACCATCCCCCGCTTCTCCGTTTCGACCCTGAATGTAAACTCATCGTGGGAAATCTCATGAAGGAAAAGAGAGAAACCCTCTTCCACAACTACCTATTCATTGCTTTGATCTGAGACAACAAGCTCATTGGGGGTAGATGCCAACTCACCTAATAAATCTTCAACAATCTCTTCAAAAGAGTTGCTCAGAGCATTTGCCTCAAGGAGTGGAAAATCCTCTGCATAGTCTTCATATTTCAACCCTTCTAATTGGGCAGAGAGATATTTCACTTGCTAAATCAGCTTACTCAGGGCACCATCCTCCTCCCCAGGAACTTCATGACTTCCATAACCTGCCTCGGATGTAGATGAATGGGGAGGAGAAAGGATTGAGGTCTGCTCCAGGTCATCAGGATCCTCCCTATAGCTTAAGTCCGAAACAACTTTCTATTGTATAGAGTTGTGGTATCCCTCACAACAATTATGACTAATTAACTTAGGGGGATATAGCCTCTGACAATAGGTGGTGAAAGATGCATGGAAACCATTGAGTGAATAAATGCTAGCAGGGGGTAAAGAATGGTACCATTTACGTGCATCCCTTGCTAACGAGAACATGAACATCTTCAGTAATACATCCTCATGATGTATCTCCCACTGATGCATGAGTTCATGAAACTCATTGAGGTGCTGAGCAGGGTTGTCC
>SNQJ01S0058018.1:8956-37411 GCA_010110895.2 Picea sitchensis | reverse complement strand
ATCAGAAAAAGGATGATTAGTGTAGCAACGACTAGGCTATATCTTCCTTAATCAATGGCTAAAACAAGTTTCTCAAGCATGGGGACATATAGCAAGGACCTACTTGTGTGCTTGCTACCTAGGGTTTCAAGATTAAGCAATATCATAGCAATGTAATAGAAAATGTAAGAGATTAAACCTACAACCATTCACTCAAGAAGTTTTGCATGAGAAATACACTTACAAATCATGAAGAATGCTCATCAAACCCTAGTTGTAAACATTCCAATGAGAGAAACACCATAAAAATGCCAAGAAGAATCCTCCACAAAAGTTGTGCCTCACTTCCAAGAGAAAAATACCAAGACAAAAGACTAAAAGTAGATCTCTCACAAGAGAGTGAGTTATGTTATGTTTAAAATGAGGCCAAACGTCCTCTATTTATACTAATCCATGACCTTCTAATTAAATTTTAGGTCATTAAAACAGCCGACAAGGCTGACTACCAATTTTACACTGTTTTTACATTAATTGCCAGAAAAATGTCATAAAATGAGCTAAAAGAGGGACGTCAAGCCCTTCTGAGGGAGATGTTGGCCCTTTTTGGGCAAGCACAGCATCCAGACAACCACACGTTGGCCCCTTTAGGTCTCCTCCAAGCTGCCACACGTGGCAAACGACCTCAGCACCCTGCCACACGCGCCAGACAACGTCCAGCTCTCTCAGGTGGTGTCCTGTCCATCAAAGGCAAACGTTCCATCTGTAGTGGGTACTTCCCCCTAGGTTGAGCTCTGCCAAAGTGTCCTGGGTGGAACGTCCTTCTTCCTTCTCGTACAATGGCTCATCTCAACGTTGCCCTGTCTCTGCCATCCCAGCAACCATCTGATGGGCTCTTCAGCCCCATGGAGGTCCGAGCTAATCATATCCCCATGTGTACCAGTCCACTGGTACCTGTCCGTCGGGTACGGTCCTGCACATCAAAAACTACGCCCTCCATGGGCTCATCAGTCCTCGGGATCATAGCAATGTCAATCATATTTCATCATTAAATTTATCAAATACATGCATAAAATCCCTATCATATCCTCTAAGAGCTCAAAGACATTACACATATCTACTATACAAAGTTGAGGAAACAAACAGAATAACCTATTGGGCTAATATCCACAAGAAAAGGAAAGTTTCCACAGAGGATCATTCAAGCCATGTTCATGAAGTGATATGGTATAGGGATGTCCAGTCATAGTAAGACTAGGGGTAGGTGTTGTCCGTGGGTGCCTTTGTAGGAGGTGAGTTGTACCCATCATGGATGCACTTTTTCCAAGCCCTTTTATTGCCTTTATTTTTATTTATCTATTGCTTTTCTTTCTTTTTACTTCAAGGTCTGACCAGAGGACATTGCCTTGGTGTGGTGACCAGAGCTGACAGTGTTACCCACTGGTATTTTCGCAAAAATGATAAGGCTGGCTCGTGTTGAGACCCCCTTTCCCTTGGCCATGCAGCCAAAGGTCACTGCCCTGGCGTGGTGACCAGATAATGTCAATGTCATACTGCTAGATACCTATGAACATAATGGGCCGGCTCGTGATGAGACCTCCCACCCTCTTGGTTAGGTCTTGTTTTATTATTTTTCTTAGGGTCCCTTTTGTTTTTTATCGAGAGGCCTTTTATTGCCTTCTCGGGGATCCCTGGGCAAAACATCTCTAGGTTTCATTTCCTATGGTTTTTATATTTTACCAGCTGCTTTTACCCCTTGGGCCTTTAGCCCCTTCTTCCCACAGGACAAAGTGTAACCCTCAAAAGGTCATCCTAATGGCCGGACTAGGGGAATGGGATGGATGAATGGGAGATAAGATGTAAAATGATAGAATGATGGGAGCGGACGATGGCTCTACAAATCCCCCTTGGTGGCTAACCAAAACCCATGAATACAAGCTTGCTAGGTCACCCCGTTAATCCCCCCAACCATGGTCAAGTGGATTAGTGTAAGATCCAAGCAATCATCAGAAATGTAAGGAACCTGATGCATATATAAGAAGGTTATAACAATCAAACATGACACATACCATGATACCTTGGACCAATTACCTCATGGAGCAAGAGCCTTCTCTGATGCAAGTCCAAGCCGATGGTGATGGAAGCTATTGCTGCTGACAGGACAAGTCTAGCGAAGAAGAAGAAAGATGGGCCCTCCTGGGCCATGCTCAAGTCAATCCTGCCCTCGGTACTTCATGTATAGGACCTGTGGGCCTCGAGACATGGTCTCCTAGTTATCCCTAGAAAAAGGGGATAACAAACCCTAAGGCACTGATCTAAAAGACACCTTGCTTTGAAGTAAACCTGATCACAACAAATTTTAAAATCTTGAATCAAACCCTAACTACTAACCCTAGCTTAGGAACTAACTTAATTAACTTATTGCTACTGTCATCCTTAGCTATTTTATCATTGGTGCAGCTAATTGTTTTTTGTTATAAGCAATTGAATTATGATTAAAGACATTAATTGAATGAAGTGTTGATATATTGCATTCAATGTCATATTGTTTCATCATTTATTGAAGAAGTGACGAAATTTTCATTGCTATTTATAAACATTGACTTCATCAATATTTATTATCAAATTGCTTATAAGTGTATCAGATAGCCATTGATTTACATAAAGTACTAATCCATTGATCAAAGCTTGCATATATCAGTTTATTGTTGCTTTGTCTCAGGTAGGTGTATCTTTTTGGGGGTTTTACTTTATTGGATGTTTAGCCGGACTATCTGCTCGGTGGTGACTTGTGAGGGGGAAACTTATCCTTGTCTTATAATCTTTTGCCTTCTCAGAACCCCAGGTCACCGGGGATGTCTCCCCTGAGCCGTACCACCCTAAAGAGAAACAACCATCCCATTGTGGTGACATTGGCTGGGTTTGGTTCCTGTTACGCCAGTTTGACTCTCCAAACTTTAGCCTTTATCCTTGCTACAAACTGTGCAATAACATCTTGGTGCCATTGCCGAGGAACACTGAGTCAAACCTTCCTCAGACGACACTTTTCGGTAAGCCTTGCCTCTAGAGTATTTATCTTACAAAGCTTTCCCGACGACTCCACTTAGGGTGTTTTCCCTTTATTCTTTGATGATTTCAAGCAAATTATCTGGCGACTCCACAAATATCTGATGACGACCCGCAGTGGGCGTCAGTACATACCTCAAACTACTACTATGGCCTCTACAAATCCTGTTGTCCTCGTGAGTTCTCCCAATTGGTCTCACAAAGAAATTTTTGGCCCTTTGGACTTAGCCAACACCCCAGGAGAACTGCATGATCTACCCAGTAAGGTTGACTCCTAGATACCTAGATTTTCAGGAGAAGATGGATCCTATGGCAACTCTCATTGGACCAAGTTCTGTGATGCATTCCAATTTCACCAATCCGGACAAGAACACCCTGATGTCTTTTTAAGGTTCTTTGTGAGCTCACTCACCGAAAGTGCCAGAAGATGGATTAACAAACTCCCGAAAGGAAGCATCAAAACCCCTGAAGATATTGAACAAGTCTTTAGAAATGTGAAAAAGAAATCATGTATTCCCTTTACTCTCAATATACTGATATTTGCAAGGGTTCTAGCGAGGGCATTAGGGATTTCAATGATAGGTTCAATCTTCTCCTCAAAAAGATCCAACCTAACTTAAACTCAAAAGAAGCTATCCTCCAACACTACTTGAACTCGTTGGAAGGAGTTTTGCAGTTTACTCTCAAAGATTGATCACCCTCGACTCTAGAAGAAGCACAAGATTTCATTTACCAGATTGAGAGGAACCTTGAATTCGAAGACTACATCCATCAGGTTAATCTCTCACACAATAATAACCCTTGGGAATCTAGTGACGAGGATATCACCGAAACTGAACCCAAGCTCCCAGAAATCCTTAAGGTAAAACTCATGCCTCCCAAAAGGAAATGGAGCACAGCTTTCTAAGACATCAATGAAGTCTTGAACTTTTCAAGACAACATGAACCATCCGAGGGTTTGGGTATGGCCACTCATAAAAAACCAAATTTTGAAGATTCCTTATTTGTCTTGAACACACCAATGTTAGAAAATCAAGATATGAGTGAACCTGGATTTGAGTACTTTGACCAAACCAATAGGGATCCAGAAACCAGTTCTGAAGAGCCCCGGGTGCATAGTGAAACCAACTTAAGCACTAGTATGTCTTGTATCTTGCAAAAGGTTAAAAGAATTCGTGAAATGTTGGAGATTCCTTTTCTAACAAAACAATACTCGAATGACCAATTATCTTTTGAGGGGACTCCCACACTATTATAAACCGATCATTTGAGCAAGATGAGCAAACACCCTCTTTATTATTAACAAATGATCTTGGACCTAGTGTCTATAACTCAATGGATTTGTTCTTGTTTCAAAATTGCCCCACTTTTCCCTTGACATAAGAAGATACAAATTGGGGTGATTATCCTGACGATACCTCTGATATATCTGAAGATTGGGATGATTATCCTGACGATACCTCTGATATCTCTGAAGATTGGGATGATTATTGTACTACACAAGGAGATGGCTATCCAGTACAGAGAGGATTTGGTATCGTTGAGTGGAACAAAAATGTTTTCAAGGACATAGAAGTTCCAAACGCCTTAAATCCTACAAACGTTGTGGATGAAAACCCTTGGTGTTTTCAATGCAGTGAAGCACATTGGGAGCATGAATGTCCTTATAAAAATAATGGCCATCAACAAGTGAACAATATAGGCCACCTCATGGAAGGTCCTCAAATAAATATCACCGTTGAAGAGCATTAGGAGGGCATGAAAGAAGTAGCTAGATTAGCTAGAATGACGGTAATAAACAACCTAGACCAAGAATCAAAAGAAAAATTGAAGAAACAAGAGATCCAGGTGTATAGAAGAAAGAAGTTGAACCAACCTACTGCCGACCAAACAAAAACCGCACCTTTGGATGTACTTCTTCCCAAGACATCCAAGACTGAAAGGGTTAACTTGAACTTTGACTTTGAAGGGGCACTATCCAAGATGCATGTAACTATTCCCCTGAAAGAAGTCATTAAAGTCCTATCTGTCAAAGAGCGTTTTGACAATTTCTTTCAAGGGTCAGATGGACCCATGGACCCTCCTATCATGTTGCAAGCCAACCACTTCAAGGTCCAGTACGATGAACATCCCCCTTTCTTCATGACCTTGATAATGAATAACAAAAGCCTCAACAACTCCACGCTGGATACAGGGGTCGGTGCTAACATGATGTCCCTCAAGGTAATGCAACAACTAGGTTTGAAAGTCACACGACCCTACATGGATGTGTGTGGTTTTGAGTCCAAAGCCATACCCACACATGGAGTGATTGAGAATGTTGAAGTTTACCTTAAAGAGTACCTCGAGAAAGTCATCCACATGGACATAGTGGTCGTGGACATCCCAAATGTGTGTGGGATGTTATTGTCTAGGAAGTTTGCCTCAAAACTGGGAGGTACTCTTGAGATGGACCTCACTTATGTGAATATACCCTTGAAAGATGGAACTATCGGTCATCTCCAAAATGTACCTATGACTACAACTCATGTGCAAGAGCCTATTGATTCTGACACAGATGACATTAAATGGCCTGTTGACCGCCTATTCAACTAGGGGGTCAACTCCATGTGCCATGAAGATATGCATCATCAGATGCAAATATGTAGAAGATAGTTTGGTTCTACTGGGCAATTTATGCCTCCAGCACAAATTTTTGTAAACGGAATTTCTGCACCCCTGCATGGGTTAATAATGTAATAGGTCTGCATAGATCATAGTTAGGTCAGGTACCTTGGGATGTTTTCATTGGGAAAGTTCCTTTCACCGAGGGTTTTTTATCCTCAGGTTATCAATTGGGCTTTTCAGCCTGGTTGATTTCCCTTGAGTTTTTCTCTCACACCTGCAATAATTCCTCCAAAGTGGTGAACGACATTCTAATGGTCTCATCCTCTGGTAGCTATTGTTTAGGAATGATGTAAATGACCATGCAAGACATCATAGAAAGTTTTGTGGAATTTCGTTGAGTCTAAATAGTTTTTTTTTTAATTAATTAAATTTAATTAATTTTCCTAAGGTTGGGATTTTAATTATTTAATTAATAAATTGTTTTTGAGCAATTATTGTAAAAACTAGGCCTTTGGGTTTTTGATAGGGTTATTTGTGCTCAAATAAAATGGAAAGGCACCCCCTACACCCTTGGGCCAAGTTTTAGCTCAGTCGGACAAACTTAGCTAGGTGTTTGTCCACCCGAAGTGTCAGTCAGTCAAAACAACAATTTTAATTGCTAAGTCATGACTTTGCCGAATCATAATTTTTGTAATTTTTGAGTTAATGGGTTAATGTGATGATGGATAAGAGAAAGAAAGGTTATACCTAGCCTACCCAACCCACCTCCTAAACATTTCCACACCCCCACACTCACTCACTTGCTAAATACTCACGCCCCCTAGGGGGATTTGCGCCCCTCTTCACATAGGAACCTTTGAAAACTCCATTTAATTTTTGTGTGGGCCCATCCCATGAGTGGTGTGCCCCTCCTAGCCTACCACCTCACACTCACATGGCCCCATTCTCCACCTCACCCATCCACACCCTCAATCCATGTCAAAACCCTCAAGTGGTGCGCCCCCCTCCTTGAGATTCTCTCCCTTGCTTGGTTTTTGACACTTGGATCTCATACAAGAGGGGTGAGTTTGCCTCTCCAAGCTATAAAGAGAGCCTCTCCTCACTAATTTCATCACCAATCTTTGAGCTAAGGTTACTCTACTGAAATTTCGCCCCACTTCTCTTGCTCTTGTCATCTTGCATTGCATCCCATTTTACTCTTGAGAGACTTGGAGCAACTTGATGCTGCAACACTCTCCCATTGGATTAATAAAGCTTTGGAGGATTTTGAATCACCAAAAGTATTCTGGTTGCATTCTCTCATATGAGATGATATTGTGGTGTTTGAATTCATTGTCTAGTGTTGAATAGATCTTGACTAAAGTAGTTTATTTGGGTAGATTAGCAAAGAGTATTCTTGTTGATTTATTTATGTTGGATAGCTAGTTGTTTGAAGTATTTCAAGTTGTTAGCTTATCCATACATATTATCTATTTCCATGCTTCACCATTTGTCTTGTGTCTTGCAGGTTTACATCAAGGGATTGTTGGGAAAGCCTCAAGAAGGACTCTTCTCTCAAACCCTTCTCAAACTCCTAGTTTATTTAGTCATATTTTTTGTTCACATTTCATTGATATTTCAGTTTGATGACCATATTAGATAGGTCATATAATTTTAATTTTATTTGGAGATTTTTATGTGAAAAATTTTTGCCTAAAAAACAAAAATTTATCTTAACTTTGTTATGTTGTGCAGCATTTCCAGCAAGCATTTGCTTGCTGGTTTTTGTAGATTCTTACCAGGAACAAGGGGATATGCTACCCAAATTCACTCTCACAACACCCCCAAAGAACCTCCACTAGTTGGGTAATGATTTTCTTCTTCCATCTAGTCATTTCTAGCATTGTAGCAAGCCCCCGGGAAGTTCCCTTGAGGCTTGCATTCTCTTGTTGTATTTTAGCCATTGTATTTTTTATTTTGCAAGATTAGTTAGTTGCCTACACCTTGGCAGAGTGATTGGCTTAGCCAACCCCCCAAAATGGTTGGGCTAGGATACAAATTTATTTCAGCATTCTTTATTTCTTGCCCCACTTGCATTAGGACAAGGTTGTGTGTCTAGTTTGTTCTAATAATATCTGTTTAAGTTTTTCTTTCCAACCCTCTTTGGCACAACATTGGTAGGCTTGCCTCCACCTTGTGCCATTGTGAGTGGTTTGCTCATTTATTTCCAAGTTTTGCATAATAAATCGCCTACACTTTGGGAGAGACATCCCCATATCGTATGGCTAGGATTGTAACAATGTGTTGATGATTTCTATTGCTTACATGTTTAAAATTTTCTAGAGTTAGACATCACACATGTCCTCATCTTAATTTAAGCCTTTGAGGCATAGTTTCTTTTACATGCTTTAAGCTTCATCATATCTTTAGCTTCTTAACACATTTCTTAATACGATATACATGTGGATGGATAATGATGTCTTAAAGTAATTTCTTATAGTTTGCAAGCATCTTCTCTTTCAAGTTTCACTTCCATTTAAGTTCGCAAACAACTATTGGGCATATGAATGGTGTAGGAACACTATCTCACTTCAGCAAGTTTCTTTGACTTCTTAGCACGTTTTTCTTTTTGTGAAATAACATACATGACTAAGTGCTGAATGATCTAGAATAGCGCTTATGTTTGGCAAGTTGTTCTTGCCTTTTTCACAACAATCTTTTTCATATATATTGCATATGTTATGGGTTATCAAATGATGATGTGAATGGTCTCTACTTTCATCTTTTCTTTACAAGTTCATATGTGTTTACATGCTGCAATTTCATAATCTGCAACACACTCTTTCACAGTCAATTAAGTTTCGGTTTTGGGCATAATTCACTGTTTTGGGGCATCTAAAACTTATCTAAAACACTCATTACACATCTTAAGACTTAGTCCTAAGTCATAGCAATACTTTATACCAACTAGGACACCTAAATACCGCCATCTTCGCCATCTAAAACAGGTTTGAGGAAAACAACGGAAGGTGTAGGCCGGGGACGGTCTCACGGTGCACAGGATGCGTCCTTTCCGGGAAGTACTCAGACTTTAGGACTGACTGTAAAAACTAGGGTGGGCCTCGTTGCCTTACTATCTTGAGCATCCAACAATTATTTGGTAATTGGGGGAGGAGGATTAAGGTTTAACACTTAGTTAGGAGGGTAATTAAAATCTACAAATCTTTAAGCAACTCTTAACCACTTAGTCTTCTAGGCAATCTTCTTTTGGGACATATCTTATGGTTGTTTAGAACTCTACATTGCAAGCACACATACATCTTTTATTTTTCATGCAAGTCTATGGTTTAATTTTCTAGGTGTTAAATCTCTTATGTGAGTTGAGCATTCGTCTTTCAAGTATTTCATATCTTTCAGTTTATACTCTTTATGGTGTGATCCCTCAAGAGATAGCGCTTCCCACTTGGAGGCATCTTCTTGTTGGATCTTGAGTGCTTTAGTGGTTGCCATTGAAAAGCAGTCCAATTCTTATTGGGCCATGCTTGGCCTTATGTGAATGATCTTAACTTTGAATATCTTTTAATTCTCACACTTAGGCACTTGGTTAATCTTGTCTATTTGTATCTTGTGTATCTCTTGTATAATTGTTGTCATATCTTGTATTCATTGTTGTAAGTATTTGTAGCATTGTTGTGGAATAGTTGTAACTTTGTAATACTTATAATCTCTTGTAATTAAACTCCCTTAAACGCAGTTGACCCTGTTATCCCCGATATCTAGGGATAACTAGGAGATCATGTCTCGAGGGCCACAAGTCCTACACATGGAGTACCAAGAGTAGGATTGACGTGAGCATGGCCCTGGAGGGCCCATTATTCTTCTTCTTCGCTAGACTTGTCCTGTCAGCAGCAACATCCATCACCATCAGCTTGGACTTGCATCAGAGAAGACTCTTGCTCCATGAGGTAATTGGTCCAAGGTATCATGGTATGTGTCATGTTTGATCATTATAACCTTCTTATATATGCATTAGGTTCCTTACATTTCTGATAACTGCTTGAACCTTACACTAATCCACTTGACCATGGTTGGGGTGATTAACGGGGTGACTTAGCAAGCTTGTATGCATGGGTTTTGGTTAGCCACCAGGGGGGATTTGCAGAGCCATCGTCCGCTCCCACCATGCTATCATTTTACATCTTATCTCCCATTCATCCATCCCATTCCCCTGGTCTGACCATTAGGATGACCTTTTGAGGGTTACACTTTGTCCTGTGGGAAGAAGGGGCTAAAGGCCCAGGGGGTAAAAGCAGCTGGTAAAAGATAAAAGCCATAAGAAATGAAACCTAGATATGCTTTGCCCAGGGATCCCCGAGAAGGCAATAAAAGGCCTCTCGATAAGAAACTAAAGGGACCCTAAGAAAAATAATAAAAAAAGACCTAACCAAGAGGATGGGAGGTCTCATCACGAGCCGACCCATTATGTTCATAGGTATCCAGCGGTATGACATTGCCATTATTTGGTTACCACGCCAGGGCAATGACCTTTGGTTGCATGGCCAAGGGAAAGGGGGTCTCATCACGAGCCAGCCTTATCATTTCTGCGAAGATACCAGTGAGTAACATTGTCAGCTCTGGTCACCACGCCAAGGCAGTGTCCTCTGGTAAGACCTTGAAGTAAAAAGAAAGAAAAGCAATAAATAAAGAGTAAAGGCAATAAGGGGCTTGGAAAAAGTGCATCCATGATGGGTACATCTCACCTCCTATAGAGGGACCCACAGACAACACCTACCCCTGGTCTTACTATGACCGGACATCCCTAGACCATACCACTTCATATACATGGCTTGAATGATCCCCTGTGGAAACTTTCATTTTCTTGTGGATATTAGCCCAATAGGTTATTCTGTTGTTTTCTTCAACTTTGTATAGTAGATATGTGTAACGTCTTTGAGCTCTTAGATGATATGCTAGGGATATCATGCATTTATTTGATAAATTTAATGATGAAATATGATTGACATTGCTATGATCCCGAGGACTGATGAGCCCATGGAGGGCGTAGTTTTTGATGTGCAGGACCATGCCCGACGGACAGGTACCAATGGACCGGTACACATGGGGATATGATTAGATTGGACTTGCATGGGGCTGAAGAGCCCATCAGATGGTTGCTGGGATGGCAGAGACAGGACAACGTTGTGATGAGCCTTTGCATAAGAAGATAGAAGGACGTTCCACCAGGACACTGTGGCAGAGCCCGGCCTAGGGGGGATCACCCACTGCAGATAGAGCGTTTGCTTTTGATGGACAAGGCGTCACCTGAGGCAACTGGACGTTGTCTGGAGCGTGTGGCAGTGTGTTGGGGTCATTTGACACGTGTGGCAGCTTAGAGGAGCCCTAGAAGGGCCAACGTTTTGCTTCCTGGATGCTGAGCTTGCCCAAAAAGGGCCAACGTCTCCCTCAAAAGGGCTTGACGTCCCCCCTTTTAGCTCATATTATGACATTTTTTAGCATTTAGTGTAAAAACAGTGTAAATTTTAAAGGTCAACCTTGTCGGCTGTTTTAATGACCTATTTTTAAATTAAAGGTCATTTGGATGATATAAATGGAGGACGTTGCCTCTCATTTTAACATAAGATAACTCTCTCTTGTGAGAGATCATTTTTAGTCTTTTGTCTTGGTATTTTGGCTCTTGGAAGTGAGGCGCAACTCTTGTTGGAGGATTTTCTTGTCATGTTATGGTGTTTCTCTCATTGGAAGGTTTACAACTAGGGTTTGATAAGCACTTTTCATGATTTGTAAGTGTATTTTTCATGCAAAACTTCTTGAATGAATGGTTTTAGGTTAAATCTCTTGCATTTATTATTTCATTGCTATTATATTGCTTAATCTTGAAACCCTAGGTAGCAAGCACACAAGTAGGTCCTTGTTATATGTCCCCATGATTGAGAAACTTGTTTTAGCCATTGATTAAGGAAGATATAGCCTAGTTGTTGCTACACTAGTCATCTTTTTTCTGAGTTAGCTTTTGAACATAACTTGAAGAAAGAAAATGTCCTAGGCCTAGTTAACTCTACACCTAGGGTTTTGACTTTTAGGGTTTGAAGGGACTTGCTCTTGCAACACTTTTCACCCTTAGATTTGTGTTTTAAAGCTAGTCATTTTGCCAAGAATATTTAAAGAAAGAGGGAGGAGCATGAGGCCTTGCTTAAACAACACTGGAATGAGCCTCCTCCCCCTAGGGGTTTGATTCTAAGGCCCTGCCATTGCAGCACCATAGAACCTAACTCTCTAGTCTTTAGATTTTGATCCTCCCGAGATCTTGCCCTTGCTTTTGACTCCATAATATCCTAAGGCACTGGTCTATCTCTCCAACGTTGAGCTTGTTGTGCCAAAACAAACCTTTTAAAACTCTCAAATTTGAAACCCTAACTAACCCTAACGTCTACTAACCCTCAAATTAATGATGACGTCATGCCCTTTTTGAGCTTTTGGTTGATAGAAAACATTGTGGCTTAGTCATCTAATGATAGACATTGATGTATTGATAAATTTCATTGGCCTATTTGCAAAACGCTGACCTCTTTGTCTATTATACTAACCCTAGAAGAAAGGTGACATCACCTCTAGCATAGTGACACAACAACCTTTGTACATGAGCTATTAATGATATTTAATGCATTTGATTAATTTGAGGATTAAATATTTTCATTAGATGCTATATCATTTTAGTATATATTGACAAGTGACTTAAAATTGCCATTGCCATTATTGCAAACATTGACTTCGTCAATATTTACTAATATATATGTTCACGTACATTGAAATATAGATAGTCATTGATCTATGAAGTATTAACCACTACTGCATGTATTAGTTTTATTGTTGCTTTGTCTCGCAAACAAGTGCCCCTTTTGTGGTGTTTCTTCATTTTGACTATCTTCTTGGTGGTAATATGTGAAAGGGAAAACTTGCCCAAGCTCCTTAAGCCTTTGCCCTTCAAACCCCAGATTGCCAGGGATGTTTCCCTTAGGTTTAGCCACCCTAAATAGAAAGAGCCCCCCATCGAGGTGACAGTGGGTGAGGAAGCTCCTGTTACGCCAGTTTGACCTTTACCTTTCAACTACTTGACCTAAACTACAAACTGAGCGATAACATTTTGGCGTCGTTGCCGGGGAACACTCAGTCAACCTTCCTCAACGAAAAATCTTTTGGTAAGCCTTGCCTCTAGATGCCTTATTCTTACAAGCTTACCTGGCGACTCCACTAGACTTTATTTCCCCTATTCTTTGATAGTTTCAGGAAAACTATCTGGTGACTCCACTAATGACAAAGCCAACTATGACTTCACAAGGGGATCCAGGGAACTACAAGCCTTTGGACACGAGTAAAATCCCGGGATATCCCAAAAAAATGCCTCCTCTCTATACGGATTTTCTCCCTCGATTTGTTGGCATCAATGGAGAGTGCCCCGAGTCTCACATGAGAAGATTTTGGGATTTCTTTCAATACTTCCCTATCAGTGACGAGGCTGAAGACTTGGTGATGAAACTCTTCTCTTCCTCCCTGCATGGAGGGGCCAGAAGATGGTATGATAACCTTCCAGCTGCCAGCATCACTTCTATGGACCTTTTTAAAGAAGTTTTCCTTGCGAAGTGGACCATGAAAATAGAAGATATACAATCATTGTTGAAAGAGCTTGAAGGCATAAAACAAACAGAGTCTGAGATTGTCAGAGCTTTCGGGGCTAGGTTCCAGAAGTTGCTTTACCAGATTCCTCAAATCCATCGTCCTAAAGACAAGTACCTCGTTTACCTCTATACTAATGGACTTCAAGGACATTTGATCTTCCTTCTAAATAAGAAGAATCCAAAAACACTTGCAGAATCTCACAACATGGCCATTCAAATTGAAAAGAGTATTTTCTTGACCAGGACCAATGCCATGGACACTCTCAGCTTGATAAAACTAGTTTCCCTTGAAACCTTTGCTGAAGATCCACAGGAGAGAAGGGAACAAGTTTTCGACCAACAGAATGAGGACATGATTAAGGAGCAAGAACCTAAGCAAGATGATGAAGTATCCACCTGTGCTCCTTTCGCTGATGAAGTCATCCAAGAACCTGTTTCTCCTGTACAACAAAGTGAAGATGAGGTTAGTTGCTTTCCACTTCAAAATTCTGATGATACCGCGTCCCTTGATTCAAAAGATGAAGAGGAAAAGAAAGCTTTGAACGAAGTTGATGGTCCTTGCTGTGCAATCAAAGAAATAGGCCTTCCAATTGAAGAAGGAGTAATCCCCGAGGATGAGACCATAATGCATGCTGAAAACACCAAAGTCCTCGAAGTTCCTGCGCAACAAGAAACAATGAGTTACCCTCCTCTCCTAGTTTTTGATGATGCTTTTACCTTGTGATGAAGAGGAGGAGGAGGAATTTTCAAATGTTTCAAACCCTGCATGTTATGACACAGACAGTGACACTATTGATAACATTGATGAGTTCATACATGTTGGGAGATGTAGGTGGGATATAGTTGGTTATGACCTGGATCCCATCTATGACACTGAGAGTCATTTCTAGTTGTTGCCGTTGCAATTGCCACAACAGATTACTTCCAACCAATGGCAACAAGGAGAAGAGATTTTTACCTGTACTTTTCAAAAAACCAAGGATGAGCTAGTACCTAATTCTCCTGATGATTTTCAGTCTTACCTTGAGATTTTTGATGAGTATCCTTCTAAGCACTTGGACTCTTTACATGAAGTTGATTGCCAACCACCACTGTGCTCAAATTTTGATACAAGTGAGAACATTGTTTGCCTAAGGAAAGTCTTTCATGGATTTTCACTCCATCCACCTGTTGTTACTTTGTCGTGTCTGTCCATTAAAGGTGTGCTTGGGAAGTATATTTTTAATGTTGAGTTTCCTTTTAGGCAAACCCTAAACTCCAAGGGTTGGTTGCGTACTGTGTGTTTCAGTCAGTTTTTCAACTTTACCTTTTTAGTTTGCCAATCGTCTGCTAGATCTTTGTCGATCCCTTCTGTGACTTCAGAGCGTGAGGATGCCTTAGGTAGCCAATTTACAGGCCCTTTTGGTCAGTTGTCTGAACCTTGCATTTTTCATGACCCTTTCTTGAGGTGGATTGAGTACTTTCCTCAAAGATGGACTTGGCAGGATTTTACCCCTCCCACCCACCTCCATGAGTTAGATTCTGACTTTTCCGATGATATGATATACATTGTAACTCATGACATTTTTGTACTTGATTTGTCACTATTCTAGTCATTGATCTATGAAGTATTAACCACTACTGCATGTATTAGTTTTATTGTTGCTTTGTCTCGCAAACATGTGCCCCTTTTGTGGTGTTTCTTCATTTTGACTATCTTCTTGGCGGTAATCTGTGAAAGGGAAAACTTGCCCAAGCTCCTTAAGCCTTTGCCCTTCAAACCCCAGATTGCCAGGGACGTCTCCCTTGGGTTTAGCCACCCTAAATAGAAAGAGCCCCCCATCAAGGTGACAGTGGGTGGGGAAGCTCCTGTTACGCTAGTTTGACCTTTACCTTTCAACTACTTGACCTAAAATTCAAACTGAGCGATAACAGACCCCTTTCCCAACCTTTAGGCACTAGTCATAGTTGACTTAGGGAAGAGTTTTCTTAACATAAGTAGTCTTCCACTTTGCATTTGTTTCCTTAGAATCATAGGTTAGTTTTCCCCTAAAAATTTAACAAATTAAAACCAACTCCTAGAACATAAATGTTAAATCTTCTCTAGTAACTATGGTCTACCCCCCTTGGCTTCCCTAGGAGTAATCCTAGAAGGAAGAGGTTCCAGTCAAGGTGACAGTGTGGGCTATGAACCTAGGCATTGTGCATCCAAGGACACACTAAGTGAGCTAAACTTTGCTCACGTTTGCAAGTATGTATTAGGACGACAACATGGCCCAAGAAAGAGGAATACCAACAACTCCTAGACAAGTTCAAAAACAAGGAAGTCGGGACTGTGAAGATACTAAAAAGGGGAGAAGATGATGTACAGAATCATCCGTCCCAGCAGGAAGTATTTATAGCAGAAGCCCACCCTCCTCCCTCTGCATAGTACACCAGGGTCGTCCAAAGGACAACCAAGTACAAGATCAGGAAGTACAAGGAAGGAGATGTAGTGTGTATGTGGGATACCCAGAAGGGAGAGCCAACTAATGTCAAAGGAAGCACTCAGTTATGGCTCGGACCATTCAAAGTTGGAAGAGAATCAATTGATGACTCCTACTATTTGTCCACTTTGGAAGGAAGAAGACGCCCATTATCGATCAGCAGGCACCTCCTCAAACCCCACCAAGGTGGGGGAACCTAACTCCACAGGTAAGTGCAGGTAAGTAGGCATTCTTGCATTCGTGCATTATACCATTTTCATTGCATGTTAGTTTGCTTTCACATTTACACTATTGATCGTTTTATTTCAGTCTATGTATATCTATCTATGTATAATGGGGTGGCATTACC
The DNA here is from genome assembly GCA_010110895.2 of Picea sitchensis. Taxonomy (NCBI): domain Eukaryota; kingdom Viridiplantae; phylum Streptophyta; class Pinopsida; order Pinales; family Pinaceae; genus Picea; species Picea sitchensis. The sequence goes on along the minus strand of SNQJ01S0058018.1, from coordinate 21,275 downwards.
ACCCCAATTTTGTTATTGATTCTTCTATTGAGATCAAGAAGTTCAGTAGGTTATGCCAGAGATGATGAGGTCCTCATGCGCTCTATGGTGAGCACATGTCCCCGAGTTGGAGCCAGATGTTATCCTCTACTTTTAGGGATAACTAGGAGATCATGTCTCGAGGCCCACAGGTCCTAGACATGGAGTACCAAGAGCAGGATTGACTTTAGCATGGCCCTAGAGGGCCTACCTTTTCTTTCTTCCAACATCTTCATCTTGTCAGCATCAACAACATTCATCACCATCAGCTTGGTCCTGTGTCAGAGAAGGTTCTTGCTCCATGAGGTAATTAGTCCAGGTATCATGGTATGTGTCACTTTGATCATCAAAACCATTGAATGTGTGCAACTGATTCCTTTTATTTCTAACAATTGCTTGGATCTTACACTTTCCCACTTGACCATGTTTGGGGGGATTGACAGGGTGCCCTAGCAAGCCTATGTCTGTAGGTTCTGGTTTTCCACTAGGGGGGATTTCTGAAAAGCCATCGTCTGCTCCCATCATAGCACCACTGTTTCATTTTTTTTCCCACTCACTTATCTCTTTCCACTTGTCCGGGCAATGGGTTGACCTATTTTTCAGGATTACACCTTATCTCGTGGGAAGAAGGGGCTAAAGGCCCAGAAGGTAAAAGCAAGTTGGTAAAAGATAAAAGCCTAAGAATAAAATCTCGAGATTCTTCACCCACGGATCCCCGAGAAAGAAATAAAAGGCTTCTCAGCAAGAAACAAGAGGGACCCAGAAAAGTAATAAAAAAAGACCTGACCAGAGGATAGGGGGTCTCATCATGAGCCAGCCTATTAGGTCCATGGGTACCTAGCAGTATGACATTGCCACCAGCTGGTTACCATGCCAGGGCAGTGACTCTTGAATGCATGGCTAAGGGAAAGGGGGTCTCATCACAAGCCAACCTTCTCATTTTTGTGAAATTATTTGTGGGTAACGCTGTCACCACTGGTCACCACGCCAAGGCAGTGTCCCCTGATTAGCTCTTGAACAAAAAAAGGGAAAAAAAATAAAAGATAAAAGAATATAAAAGAATAAAAGGCAAGAATGGGCTTGGAAAGAATGCATCCAGGACATGTACAACTCACCTTCTAACAAAGGCACCCACAGGTAACATTTCTTGCATCCTTGGCCCTCATTGCACTGAGATGCTTGGACATCCCCTAAACACATTACCCACTTACATGGCTTGGATGAGGTCTCTTCCGGGAACTTTCCTTTTCCAGTGGACACTAGCCCAATAGGACGCCTTGTCCCTTTCTCCAGACTTGTATTCCAAGCTTGTGTAACGTCTTTGAGCTGTTAACTGACATATTAGGGATTTTATGCACATGTTTAATAATATTGATGATGAGATGTGATTGACATTGCTATGATCCCTATGACTGATGAGCCCATGGAGGGCGTAGCTTTTGATGTGTAAGACCATGCCTGACGGACAGGTGCCACTTGGACCGGTACACATGGGGAGATGAATAGTTCGGACCTCCATGGGGCTGAAGAGACCACCGGATGGATTCTGAGACCCCATCAGGGGGAAGAGACAAGAGAAAAATGGATTAGGGGCTTTGCACTGGAGAAGAAGAGAACGTTCCACCAGAGGAACCCCGACAGAGCTTGACTTAGGGGGATTGGCCCTTTTTCAGTGGAACGTTGGCTTTGGAAGGCCTAGGAATGTCACCCATCATGACCATGACATCATCCAACATTATGGAGGTCTTGGGAGGAAGATCAGGCAGTATTGGCACGTGTGGCAGGTTGGAGAAGCCCAACGAGGGCTAACCTTTTGCTCCAGGATGGATGCTCCATTTGCCCTAGAAGGGGATAACGTCTCCCTTAGAGGGGCTTGTTATCTCTTTTCAGCTTGATCAAGGTTTTAATTTGACAATTTAATGTAAAAACAATATGATTTAATGTTTTTGGCCTTGTCAGCCTTTTTCAAGACCTAAAATGTAAATTTAGGTCATGGTACTGTATAAATGAAGGATTTTTACCTTCATTTTTTCCTCATCACACACTCACTCATATTGAGGTCTGAAATTTGCGCTAGACTTGGGTTATTTGGCTGATTTAGTAAGGCGCAATTGTTGAAGGAAGATTTTCATGGCATGTTTTGGCATTTCTCTTGATGGAAGGTGTTACAACTAGGGTTTGCTATGCCTTTTCTTGGTGATATGTAAGTGTTTTTTCTGCAAAACTTCTTGATTGAATGGTTGCATTATTTATTTCTTGCATATATTTATAATTTTTCTGAACAAAACCCTAGGTGACAAGCACAGAAGTAGGTCCTTGTCTCATTTCCCCATTAAGAGAATTTTTCAGCCATTGTTGAAGAAAGAGAGAGCCTAGCCATACCTACACTCTCATTCCCTCTTCATTTTTGCTAGTCGTACTATCTATAAGGTGAGAAGAAGGAGACACCTTAAAGCCTAGGTTTTCTACACTTTGGGCCGATTTTTCTAGGGTTTGCTGGTAGAGCCTTGCTGTGGCAACACTTTGCTTCATCAAACCTTCTTCTCTTGGTTTTATGCTTCATCTTCAGCTAGTCGTGATTGCCATTGAGTTAAGGAAGAATGAGAGAGCACCGAGGCCTAGGTCTCCTAGACCAAGGTCAGCCTCTCTCCCCTAGGGTTTTGACTTTGAGGCCTTGCTTTAGCAACACCTCAAAGCTTCTCCCTCTAGTCCTTAGCCATTTTACTTTTACATCATTTAGCTCTTGTGTCCTTCACTCTTTGACTCCATTAACCCTAAGGCACTAATCTAAAAGACATCTTGCTTTGAAGTAAACTTGATCACAACAACTTTTAAAATCTTGAATCAAACCCTAACTACTAACCCTAGCTTAGTAACTAACTTAACTAACCTATTGTTGCTGTCATCCTTAGCTATTTTATCATTGGTGCAACTAAACATTTTTCGTTATAAGCAATTGAATGATGATTAAAGGCATTAATTGAATGAAGTTTTGATATATTGCATTGAATGCCATATTGTTTCAACATTTATTGAAGTGACGAATTTTTCATTTCTATTTATAAACATTGACTTCGTCAGTATTTATTATCAAATTGCTTATAAGTGTATCAGATAGTCATTGATTTACATAAAGTACTAACTCATTGATCAAAGCTTGCATATATTAGTTTATTGTTGCTTTGTCTCAGGCAGGTGTATCTCTTTGGGGGTTTTACTTTATTGGCTATTTAGCTGGACTATCTGCTCAGTCGTGAATTGTGAGGGGGGAATTTATCCTTGTCTTATAATCTTTTTCTTTCTCAAAACTCCAGGTCACCAGGGACGTCTCCCCTGGGCCTTACCACCCTAAAGAGAAAGAACCATCCCATTGTGGTGAAATTGGGTGGGATTGGTTCCTGTTACGCCAATTTGACTCTCCAACCTTTAGACTTTATCCTTGCTACAAACTGTGCGATAACAATTACCATTGGGAGAATGGTGGTACAAAACTTCCTATCATACAACCACCAAAATGACACCATATGACACAGTGTATGGCCAACAACCACCTATAGTAACTTCTTATCTTCCAGGAACATAAAAGGTCTTGGCTATTGATAAGTTGTGTCAAGGTAGAGCAACTATCCTCACGGTTTTGAAGGATAACCTTCACATGACCCAAAATCGTATGAAGCAATAGGATGACTAGAAACACTTTGAACGGGTTTTCCAAGAAGGTGACCAGGTGTTTCTGAGACTCCAACCACAAGTTGGCACCCAAATTTTATGGCCCTTATGATATTACCAAAAGTATTGGTCCAGTTGCTTACATATGAGCACTTCCAACTGCCTCCAAAATCCATCCAGTATTCCATGTTCCCTGTTTGAAGAAAGTGGTGGGTCAAAATTGCAAGATTCAAACCATCCTACCTCAAATAGATGAAGAAGGCTCCATTTGGCTGCAACCAAAATCCGTCCTCAAAGTGTGTGAGCATTACTTGCGTGGAAGAACTATCAAATAATTGTTGATCAAGTGGAAGGACATGTCTCCAAAGGATGCAACTTGGGAATCAACAACCATACTACAATAGTTTATGCATCTTCATCCTTGAGGACAAGGCTGCTTTTGAAGGGGGGTGGCATGTTAGGATCTGATCATAACCACTCTTAGTTGGTCATTAGTTAGCATGATATATTTTCCATTCATGACTTAGAGAGAGTCTTCTTGGGAAAGACTCCTTTACTTGTGGATTGATCTACCCAATAGGGCACCTTGACAATCCCAAACCCTTTTCCTGATCTTGAATGTGCACCATCAAAGTTCATCTTCCAAGCCTTATTACCTTCCTTTTCATCCTTAAACTTTTCTTTAGCTAATGATAAGAAGTTTGAACAAATAGAGAAATTATCCATGTCAGATGTTTGGCATTGTAATGATCCCATGCCAATTTTTTTGCTTGAAACCACTAACTACCTCTATTGTGTATGATGTGCAGGTGACTTATTGAGTTGTTCAGTTATTAAGTGTGTTCATACAAGATTCATCCAACACATGAAATATCACAATACATTCAAGATATAGAAACACAAGCAAAGATCTGACCTTTTATTATAAGAAGCATGGAACCAATACAATATAGGGCAGATCTGGAATAATCTTCATATGGCCCAATAGATAATAAATACGAGCTGCTACAAAATGATCTGTCGATACAAAATAAGCCTCCAAAGGTTGAATGAGAGATGAAGACCAATACAAGTAGATCTGAATGCCGGTTCCTCAAGCTGGAAGATGCCACGCTCCACTAGAAGGCTGAAACCCTCAATAACTCGACCCAACTGCAAGAAGACTCCAAATGAGCCCAAACTCTACCAACTGATAGATCTGGGTGATAGGAACACCCTCCTAAAATCTCAAGCCGAAAGGCTAAGGCAAACTCCTTCAAACCCTGAATCCTCTAATGAAGTTGCGCCCTCCTGGATGCCTGGAACCCTAGGTGGTTCGGCCCTGATGGGAAATGTCTCCAAATGCCCTGAAACTTCCCAAGAATGTAGATCGGGCTATGAAAACCCTGTAGGAGAATTTTCAGACTTAGATTCTAGGTGAAGCTCTCTAGATCTGAGATTTACTGAATCATAGGATGTCCCCTTTGTCTCCAAGCCGTCCCAATCTGAAGCTAAATATCTGATGGTGATAACTCTCCAGAAAAACCCTCAAAATGATGGTTGTGCCCCTGCAAGTAAAACCCAAGTGACGGAATTGCCAAAGGCTCTCCTGATCAGCTGGATAAAACCCTTCTCTAGATGATGGTGCACCCTTGCTGGAAACTTAAGAACAATACGGCCCTGCTATCTTCTGAATCGCTAGGTGGAAATATGTTGAGTGTAGAATGGTTTGGAGGAGTCTTTCATCCCCGGGACCAAGCTGTGGAACAAGGTGAGTGGGTCATTCACCACTGATTTTCTCACAAGGGTTTGTACAACAAAACCCCCGAACTGTATGCTCAAGAGCAATAACAAGCAATATACCAAATCCAGAATGAATAATAGGTGCGCCCCAGCCTTCTATTTATACTTTTCCTTCTATTCCTCTGTTGAGTTAGATTAACTCCTAGGGTTAACTTCTATTCTTTAATTGAGTTATCTTTTATTCCTTTTAACCTTTTTCTTTAAGTCAACTTAAGAATATAACCTTAGTCTAGTTGACTTTCCCCCTCAGTGTGAGATTATGACCTAGTGGGGATGCCCAGGCCACTGAGTCTCCTCATCACCTCTTTAGCAAGAGGTGGGGGACATTATAGTCTCCCCTGCTTGAAATTGCTTGTCCTCAAGCAATTCCAAACCTATTTCTCTTACCACGTGCTCCTTTTCCCATGTGGCATCCTCAATGGGTAAATCCTTCCATCTAATCAGGTACTCCTTGATGCTTCGGTTTCTGAGCCTCTTCTCTCAGACCTCTAAGATCTCCTCTGGAATCAAAACAAGCTGTCCCTCCTCATCCATGGGAGGTAATACCTCAATGGGTCTGATGTGTTGGTCGAGGGATTTCTTAAGGAAGGAGACATGGAAGACATTGTGTAAGCTCCAGCTCGTAGGCTACGACCCCTATCTTCCTGCTGACTCTGTAGGGCCCAAAGAAATGTGGCTGTAGTTTATCTACTCCGCTCCTTTTTATGGAAGCCTACCTGTACGGTTAGAGCCTTAGGTAGACCAAGTCACCAACCTCAAATGTACGATCAACTCTGTGCTTGTCTGCTTGGACCTTTTGTTGGTTCTGTGCTTTCTGTAGATGATCCTTCAACTCCCTGAGAATGTCTTGGCTCTGCTGTATCCAATCCTGTACCATAGGTGCCCTGTTGTCACCGAAAGCAATCTCCCCAAAAGATAAAGGATTGTAGCCATACAAGGCCCTGAATGGTGACATGCCTATGGACATATGATGGGTGGTGTTGTAGCAGTACTCTCCTAAGTGCAACCATCTGGCACACGCTTTATGTTGTCTCGCCACATAATTTCTGAGGTAGCCTTCCACCCACTTATTGACTATCTCTATCTGTCCGTCCGTCTGGGGGTGATAGCTGGTGCTAAGGGTCAAAGCCGTACCAACCAATCTGAATAATTCCTGCCAGAATGTACTCATGAACCTGCTATCCCTGTCGCTGACAATGGTCTTGGGTAGGCCGTGCAACCTGAAAATCTCCCTAAAGAACAGTTCGGCCACCTATGCGGCACTGAAGTCAATAGCTATGGCGAAGAAGTGTGCGAACTTTGTCAACCTGTCCACTACTACAAAAATGATGTCCTTCCCTTGTGTCTTTGGCAACCCAGTGATGAAATCCATGGATATTCTCTCCCATTTATGCTCCGGAATGGGTAAGGGTTGTAGTAGTCCTGCTGGGTGCGTGTGCTCATCTTTGTTCTCCTGACATGTAGTACACTCCTTGACGTGCTTAATCACATCCTCCTTGAAGCCCTTCCATGAGAACCTTTCTCTCACTTGCCTGTATGTCTTGTTGATCCCCTGATGTCCTGCCATTGGTGAGTCATGGTACGCCTGCAATATCTTAGCCTTGAAGGCCGATTCAGAAACCAAAAATATTCGGTCCCTATAGTAGATGAGGTCATTCATAACCTTGAAATTATCATCTTGTACCTACCCATCCAATAGCTGGCATGCGAACTGATCCTTTGCATACTCCATCACCAGATGGTCTTTCCAGTCAACTGATACCCCTATCATGGAAAAGATGGATGGACTCCTGGATAACGCATCAACCACCACATTGTTCTTCCCTTTGAAAAATTCAATGTCAAAGTCGTAGGCCTGTATTCTGCTTACCCATTTTTGTTGCCTCTCATTCAAATCCTTCTGCTCCAATAGATATTTGAGACTGTTATGATCTGACTTGACCACAAATCGGGCACCTACCAAGTATTGCCGGAATTTGGCTAGTGCATGCATGATAGCCATCATTTCTTTGTCATAAATGTTGTAGAGTAGCTCGGGACCCCTGAGTTTTCGACTCTCATAGGCAAGAGGGTGCCTCTTCTGCATTAGTACGTCCCCTATTCCTTCCCTAGAGGCATCACACTCCAAGGTAAAAGGGAGGCTGAAATCTAGAAGGGCTAAGACTGGGCACGTACTCATCACTTCATTCATCTTGTCCATCATTATTTGAGCCTCCTCATCCCACTTGAAGGCTCCTTTCTTAGTCAAATCGGTCAAGGGTGCACATAGCTGAGAAAATCCTTTGACAAACTTCATGTAATACGTGCACATGCCCAGAAATCCTCTCAACTCCGTGAGTGTCTTAGGAGTAGGCCATTCCATGATGGCTTGTGGTGCCTGTCAAGGATTTCTTTGATCTCTGGGGTGTAGTGAACCTTGCCCTGTTTATCCATATGTGTTACAATCCTCCATTCTGTTGCGTATACTATCTCATCTCTCCGGAAGATGGCCTCCATCCTCTTGGTCATGACTACCTTTGCAACATTCCCTGTCATACCTCGGAGCACTACCTTTTGTCCACCCTCCTCTGTGAGTGAAATTTCCATGGTTTTGTAGTTGGTAGTGATAGGTCCCAATGTGCTGAGCCACTGAAATCCTAGGATGAATTTGGTATCTGGAAGGTCCATGACATAGACGTCCTGTATCAGCTCATGCCTACCTAAGGTAAGCTTCATTCTGGGCATGTATGGCCTAGGGTTGACCCTGCTACCCATCTGACCATTGGACGTGCCTCCTCCCTGACTTCCTTCGGATCTCAGAGCTTTCTCTAGGTTATATTTGATCTCACCAAGGAATCCACTGGATCCCCCAGCCACCTTATTCCCATACATCTCAGGGTCCTTCCCTTCATGAGTCATTTGCATCAAAAGATCAGTTATCCGGGATTGGTTCTGGTCAATCTTCTGCAGGTTCTCGTCAACCTTCTTCAAAGTTTCAGAAATTTCGGCCTGTCCCCTTTTGTCAGTTTCCTGGTTCTCATCTAAATGGTGGACCAATTTGCTTTCCATGAGATTTATGGTTTTCTGGAACTTGTCAAATTCAGCTGCTAAGAAGGCCAAGCCTTGAGGCTCACGGTCATCTCCCGACCCTTCCATTTCAGCCTCTGTTTCACTGCTTGGTTTCTTCCTTCTACCCATAAAGATTCCACTGCACCTGTGCATGTGCTAATCCCTCCACAGGTTTGGAGGATCAAAGCTCTGATACCACTGTAATGATCCCAAGCCAATTTTTTTCGCTTGAAACCACTAACTACCTCTATTGTGTATGATGTGCAGGTGACTTATTGAGTTCTTCAGTTATTAAGTGTGTTCATACAAGATTCATCCAACACATGAAAGATCACAATACATTCAAGATATAGAAACACAAGAAAAGATCTAACCTTTTATTATAAGAAGCATGGAACCAATACAATATAGGGAAGATCTGGAATAAACTTTAGATGGCCCAATAGATAAGAAATACGAGCTGCTACAAAATGCTCTGCCAATACAAAATAAGCCTCCAAAGGCTGAATGAGAGATGAAGACCAATACAAGTAGATCTGAATGCTGGTTCCTCAAGATGGAAGATGCCACGCTCCACTGGAAGGCTGAAACCCTCAATAACTCGGCCTAACTGCAACAAGACTCCAAATGAGCCCAAACTCTGCCAACTGATAGATCTGGATGATAGGAACACCCTCCTGAAATCTCAAGCCGAAAGGCTAAGGAAAACTCCTCCAAACCCTGAATCCTCTAATGAAGTTGCACCCTCCTGGATGCCTGGAACCCTAGGTGGTTCATCCCTTATGGGAAATGTCTCCAAATGCCCTGAAACTTCCCAGGAATGTAGATCGGGCTATGAAAACCCTGTAGGAGAAGTTTCAAACTCAGATTCTAGGTGAAGCTCTCTAGATCTGAGATTTACTGAATCATAGGACATCCCCTTTGTCTCCAAGCCGTCCCAATCTGAAGCTAAATATCTGATGGTGATAACTCTCCAGAAAAACCCTCAAAATGATGGTTGTGCCCCTGCAAGTAAAACCCAAGTGACGGAATGGCCAAAGGCTCTCCTGATCAGCTGGAAACTCAAGAACAATACGACCCTGCTATATTCTGAATAACTAGGTGGAAATATGTTGAGTGTAGAATGGTGTGTGTTGACCGCCTATTCAACTAGGGGGTCAACTCCATGTGCCATGAAGTAATGCATCGTCAGATGCTAGTTTGTCGAAGACAGTTTGGTTCTACTAGGCAATTTTTGCCTCCAGCACAAATTTTGTAAGCGGGATTACCGCACCCCTGCGTGGGTTAATATTGTAATAAGTCTACATGGATCATGTTATGTCAATTTCCTTAGGGTTCCTTCATTAGGAGAGTTCCTTTCGCTGAGTGTTTTTTATCCTCAGGAGGTTAATGTGGCCTAACCAGCTGGGTTAATCTCCCTTGAGTTTTTCACTCCCACCCAATAAATCCTCCAAAGTGGCGAAAGGAATTCTAATGAAGTTATTCCTAGGTAGCTAGTGTTTAGGAATGTTGTAAATGACCATGTAATACAGCAGGCGAAATTTCACGGAATTCCGTCAGGTATAGCTAGGTTTTTTTTAAGGTTCTGAATGAATTAATTATGGGTATTTGATGTAAAACTTAGGTCCCAAGATTTGCAATAGGGATATTTGTACTCAAAAGAAATCTAATGAGGCACCCTACACCCGTGGACCAAGTTTTAACTCAGTCAGACAAGTTTTGCTAGGTTGTTTGTCCGCTTAGGAGTTTTTCGGGAAAATGGTAATTTTAATTGCCAAACCCAGAACATGGGAAAATGTAATTTCTGTAATAATGAACCAAATCAAGTGAAGTAAAAGGCAATAATGATGAGAGGACAACCCCTAACCTATTCCTAACCTTTACCTACCCCTTTTAACTCCCCATTTAATTAAAATTAATTTTTAATTAATTCCCTACCTTAGGCTCACGTCCCCTTCCCACATGAGCATGTAATAATTCATAACTTGATTTATTAACTCATTTAATGGATGAGTTATGGTCCCTGTTGACCGCCTATTCAGCTAGGGGGTCAACTCATGTACCATGAAGATGCATCACCAAATGAAGATTTGATGAAGACAATATTGGTTCTACTTGGGCATTTGATGCCCCAGCACAAAATTTTGTAAACGAAATTTCCGCACCCCTGCGTGGGTTAATAATGTAATAAGTCTGCATGAGTCATAGTTAGGTCAGGTACCTTGGGATGTTTCCATTAGGGGAGTTCCTTTCACCGAGGGTTTTTTATCCTCAGGTTGTCAACCGGGCTCTCGGGCCTAGCTGACTTCCCTTGAGTTTTTCCCTCCACACATGCAATAATTTCCTCCAAAGTGGTGAACGACGCTCTAATGGTCTCGTCCTTTGGTAGCTATTGTTTAAGAATGATGTAAATGACCATTCTAGATAGTGTAGAAATTTTCGCAGAATTTCGTCGAGTCTAGATAGGTTTTTTTTAATTAATTAAATTTTTAATAATTTAATTAATTAATTATTTTTTGAGCTAATGTTGTAAAAACTGGGTCTTTGGGATTTTGATAGGGGTATTTGTGCTCAAAATAAATGGAATGGCACCCCCTACACCCATAGACCAAGTTTCAGCTCAGTCGGACAAGTTTTGCTATGTGTTTGTCCACTTAGAGTCAGAGTCAGTCAAAACAACAATTTTAATTGCTAAAGTGACATTACTAAAATGTCAAAATCATTGTAATTGTGAGTTAGTGAGTTAGTTGTAAGGTGGCAATGAACAAGTTAGACCCTCCTAACCTACCCAAACCCATCCTAACCACTTAACAACCTAATCTACACACTTAACTTACATCTTCACCTCTTTTACCCACGCCCTAAGGGGAAAAACGACCCCCCTCACCCCAAACCTTAGTAATATGACTTAATACTTTGAGTGGGGCCCTCTCATAAGAGGTGCTCCCCTCCTAGACCTCCACCTCACCATAGCCTTGACCCCACACGTCTACTCATCTCCTAGGTGGCACCCCTCTCTCCTTACCTCACGCCCCCATGAGGAAAGGGCGCCCCTCTTGCACCCAAAACCTTAATAAAGCACCCAAATATTATTGTGGGCCCTCCTCTTTAGACTAGTGCGCCCCCCTTAGCATGACAACTCACCCTTTGAGGGCCCACGCCTTCCACATCACCAATCCTTGACTTAAACCCTAACTTGGGTGCCCCCTTCATAGAGATTCACTCTCTCTCTCAAAAACTAACACTTGGCATTCATCAAGATGCCCTCGCTTTGCCTCTAGAGGTATAAGTAAGACCCCTCCTCACTCATTTTGACTACCATTCTTTGAGCTACTGTTACTTTGCTGAAATTTCAAACCACCTTCTTGCTCTTGCCATCAAGCCACTCAACTCATTGCTTTTGAGAGTTTTGGAAGAAGTATTTCTCCAATACTCTCACATTTTGGATTAATAGAAAAGCTTTGGAGGATTATGAAGAGATCTTTGAGTATTCTTGATTTCTTCTACATATGAGGTGATTTGCATTGTTGAGTTTTTGTTGTGTAGTTGGTAATAGATCTTGAATTGAAGTATTTTGCTTGGGTAAGATAGCTAAGAGTATTCTAGTTATCTTATGTTTATGTTGGATAGCTTAGGGTTTGCAAGTATTTCATTCTAATCTTATTTCAATATAACTATCTATTTCCATGCTTCACTACTTTCCTTGAGTTTTGCAGGTCATTTCAAAAGGATTATTGGGATAGCATCGAAGAGGAGCCTACCCTTAACCCTTTCTCAAACTCCTAGCATTTCTTTGTCCATT
>SNQJ01S0058017.1:117657-134298 GCA_010110895.2 Picea sitchensis | reverse complement strand
GGCTCATTTCAAAGGTGCAAAATAATTTTTTTGTAATTGTAACCATTGACTCTCTTGTGGGGGAAATTGATTCTAGTAAAATATGTGACTGAATCCATCCCTAATTTTTTTTGGATGTCTTTACCTTTCATCCCAAATGGGATTTTAGAGATAATTAGGATATTGAGTATGAGGTTCTTGTGGTTTGGTAGTAGGGAGAAACATGGACTATCTTGGGTTAGATGGGATCAGGTTGCTTCCCAAAATATTTGTGGTGTTGGGGTTTCATGAACAATCATCACGTTATTAAATCATTGGTTACAAAATGTCTATGGATATTAATAGAAGGTGATGGCCTTTGGTGTCATTTCATTCATCCAAAGCATATATGGCCTGATTCAGTTGAAGATTGGATAAGTAAATCGAATACAAGATGGCATAATGGGTTTATTTTCTAGAAAGTATTGTTGTTGGCTTCCTATTATGTGAAACAAACTAGTTTGGAAAGTTGGGAATGGTATGAGGGTGAGGACTGGATCGAATCCATGGGTTGGGTGTGGACAAGATTTTAAATTTCCTAACATGGTTATAGAGAATCTTGATAGTGGTGTGTTTTTAGTTTTAAATCATGTATCATATACCGAGATGACCACCATTTGATGAGAAGAATTGAAATATGCTTTCATGTTAGGATTGGATGAAGGGGAGGCTATGGAATGGGATCGATATAGTCATGCTTTAAGAGTTAGTCACGTTAGGATAAATGAAGAGAAGGACAATATAATATGGGGAAATATATTTAGGAGTGGTTCATATACTCCAAAGGTGGTATATAACTATTTTTATACTCGAATTGAGGAAGGTTAAATGGTCTAGTGGTGGAAGGGAATTTAGAAATATAAATTCTCTGTAAAGTCACACATATTTATGTGTCTTTCTTTGAGACAAAAGGTTCTTACATGGGATATTATTCAAAAAAATGGTTATAATGGCCCAAGTTGATGTGTGTTATGCAATGTAAGTGATGAGATAATTGAACATTTATTTCTATTTTGTGCTTTCACGATTCAATTATGTTAGGATTTGGAAAATAGTATTGGAATTAGAGGTGTATGGGTAGGTGATTATATTAGTGAGGCTTTGCAAAAATGGTGTGAAACCTCTAAGGTTAAGAAGTATAATTGCTTGTCTGTGATTGTTGTTTGGGGAATATGGTTAGTGTGAAATGCACAATTTTTTGATGATAGGTATGTCTCTTCTTACAAATGTGTTGCTTAAGGATTATCTATTTTGGAAGGCTTTAATTAAGTATCAAAGGTGAAACCTACTATGGTTATTAGGGAAGAATTAATTGATAAATCAAGATGTTGAGCTTATTCTAACAATGCTAGTTAAGGTGGAGATATATTTTGTGAAGCTAGGGGAGTCCTTCTATTGGATGATCATTATTTTGAATATAAAGTAGGACTAGGTAGTGGCTCAAATAATTATGTTGAGTTGATGTCTCTAAAACTATAAGTGATATTAGAATTTGAGTAAGGCACCCAAAAATTTAATTATTTGGTGACTCGTTGGTTGTTGTAAATTAGATGAAGGGGATTTATAACATGGAAAACTATGTCTTATAGCTGATTTTTTATGAGGTCAAGTTGTTTTATTCTTATTTTACTAGTATAAATTTTACACACAATTATAGAGAAAGAAATAAGGTTGTAGATGGATTATAAAAAGTTGGATTAGATTTGAAACAAGAGAATTGGATTATATAGGAGTATAGAGTTGGTCTTTCTTGAGAATATCATCACACCCCTTTATTTTATCTCAATACCGTTGGATTCTCATTTCTTATGATACATGTTTTTAGTTTTTAACTAGATATTTGTCTAGACCTTTAATGTATGTAATATCTCGTTTAGGGCCTTAGATGTAATATTTTGAAACAATCTACATGACTTGAATGAAAATGAAACAACTAATGATGAATAACCCATTGCATAATATTTTTGGGTAATGTAAAACTAACACATCTAAAAAATGTAATTTGTTATTTATTTATTTGTTATTTGTAATTTTCTTTTTTCTTCATCATTTTGTTTTCACGACAACGAAGGCAGTCACATTTATCTTTATCATCTTCGTCGGTCCACAAATGAGAGGGCCTTCCAAGACATATGTGAAGGCCTTCCTATACCATGCAGATCGGAGAGATGCAATTATAACACAGATGGACTAATGTAATTATGTGTTATATATAGACTAAAGTAATTATGTGTTATATTTTTCTTTTTGGTTTTTCTTAAAATAATAAATAATCAATGCTTTCATCTAGATGCATTTAAATACCATGTAAATCTTATTTACATTTTTTACAAATTCTTTTGAATTAAAGTATAAAAACATCACATTAATTCTTTTGAATTTTATTATAAACCTATAAAATTAACATTCAATCATAAGGTAAATCAAGATATTATTATTATTTTTTATTTCTTACAAGCATACATAGTGAACACTATGATTAGAAGGTAGTCAATGATCACGAGGATCCCCACTACCGATCCAAATAGAAAATACCAAGTAATGTGGTGCCAACCAAGAATATGATCAGGAAGATTAGCTGACGTGCTCACGGTGACTTGGAAGGTTTGCATTGGCCAGTGTACCATGTGTAGCATCCACAATGATGTATACAAATGGTTAATATGAAACTCATGTTTAGAAAACATAACTCTTTTATTTAACATTTGAGGCTTTTAAGACACCTACAACTTTCTCTTTAATGCTTGATTGTTGCATTTATTTCTATGTTGAATAAACATTGTATACTCTATTTTTTCTTATATTTAATCATGCTTCTCTGACCTAGATAAAGGTGGATAGTAATGACATTGTCACAAACTACATTGTTTGTACTTTGAATTTGTTTTAAAATAGAATTTACAATGCTTCCATAAGCCCATTTTTTTTCAAAGTATTGTTTCATTAGATAAGGGTGGATTAAAATGGAGAAAGTATAGAGTGAAAGGAATGGATATATAAAAATGGAGTGGAATGCTATAAAAGATGACAAAGTGAAAGCAATGAAGATAAAATGAATGATAGTGAAGGATAAGTTACAAGCTTAAGTCGTTGCTTATCATTATTTCCAAAAATTTTAACAGACAAAAAAGTCTTAAAATTGGTTTTACCTCAAGTTTTACCTTTCTAAGAGCTCAGAGTGGTACTAACAAGAATGCATGTTGAAGTAGGAATTGTAGAAGAGAATATGATCTCATGAATTATTTGGCATGGATCCAGCTTGCACAGTCTGCCATTTCTTCATGCGTTGACCACAACTTTAAATAAGCTCTTGCGATGACTTGGACAAGTCTCAACCTAGATTGATAGGTGGATGAGCATTAGGTATTGATTTGAAACCATGGCCAAGCCACGATATAGTCTTGGGATGCATGCAACCATAAGAAACTAAAAATGTGCTACATAAAAATAAATGTGAATGTTTACAAAAATTATGGTAATTCTTATTAGATCAGCGTTAAAACATGCCCGTGCATCCATTATCATGCATTTTTTTTAAATTTCATCTACATGTTACTCAATTTATCATAGTCTCCTCAAAACCCATGTCTTAGAATTTTTTAACTCATCCTCATCTGCTTGCAAATGTCATGCAAAGATCGTCCCTAGAGATAGTCTGCTATAGGATTGGTAGCTACAAAAAGTTTTAAAAACAACTGTAGAATTGCTCTAAAACATCCTCATAAGGAAAAGTAAGATACGATCTTGTGCAACTGTTCTCTGTAAATTTGTTTGAAAGAAACCCTAATGCTGAGGAAAAAATCAAATACTTAGATGCTTGAAATTATTTTGTTCCATTTTGCCTCTCTGTTGTCATGATGTTCTGAAAATTATCAGAATAAGATGAGTACCGAGTGCTTGGATGCTTGGGTCAAAAGGTATGTTGAATACTGTTTGAAGGAGATCTGAATAGAGTGAAATCCACCAACATTTGGAACCATAGAAGGACATTGATAACTCAATGCTCTTTGTCCCCCACAATGAGGATGATGCATGTCCTCATGCATCCTTCTGAGATATGATATTTGATTACCTATTTCTAGAAGAATGAAGAAGTTGTCGAGTGAAGGATTTCTATGTTGCGAGAAATCTAATACAGGAAATCAATTGCTAAAACTAAAGATATGGAGTTTTTATTTTAAATCAGAAACTCTAATTTCTTGATCATCCATATCAAATGAAAAATACTATTGGAACCAAAATAAAAACCATGAATACTACTATAGGGAACCATAAACTCTGCGGCATGGAAAGATATTGCAACAAGAATGACATCCCCTTTTTATGTGCATGATGTATAAAAGGTTGCAAATGTTGATACCATTAAACTATATAGTCTTCATCAAAACCTAAATCCATGGTACAATTCTTACCATGAAAATGGATGTGTTGACATCGAACATGGAAAGAAATCATTGGATTAACAACCATTAATGTATGTCATTAATCAATGCGAGATCACTCACCATTGATGTCAATGAGTGTCAAGGTATCTTAATGCATCTTGTCAGACAAGAATGGATGTGTTGGCTTCAAGTAACCTGCAGGATCTGATAGTAAGGAGGAATTAATGCATCCCCACTGCTATCAGCGAGGAAAAATGTCATTGAAGCATACATGTTCCAAGGAATTATAAATATCCCTTGGTCTTCATCCCAGATAGAGTGTTGAAGTCGATGGGATAAGATCTACTGGAAGGAAATCCTTAAGTGATCCCACATCATCTAATACGAGCATAGAAAAAAAATGATTTTAAGAACCAAAATATAAGATTGAGCCAACATGCAGAACTTATTGGGAATTTTTCCCACCAGTTGCTTGGTTTTCAAGAAAAACTCATGTCCAGTTGGACCAGTAAACTGGTTTTCACAACTAGAGTTATTTTTATCTTTACTATTTTATTTATTTATTTATTCTTATACCCTATCCTTCTTTTCTTGAAAAAGAAAATCTCTTTCAAGTATAGGAATACTTCTAATGGAGCCATGTGCGTAAAAAGATTACAAATAAACTCATATTTAAGTTTTAAAGATATACTTTGATAGATACCAGAATATGAGAAACCAGTTGCTTTGATTGATATGATGTCAAGAATTGTTGGAGAGTGAAGGAATGTTGTGAAATGATGGGTGCATGCAACCATAATTCAATGTAGTCATGATGCCCTTGGTTCACTTGTTCATTACCACTGCTTTCTATGTCCTCCTTTGTCATTCCATGTAGATATTATACTATTCATTTATTTGTCTCTTGAGTGCATATAGGATATGATGATAGGCATGAAAAAATTCCTCGATCTCAGATTCTAATGTCTACTCTCCATCAGATGTTTTCCATGGTTGTTTGATCTCTTCTAGGTGTTCTTATTGATGTTTCTCATGGAATTGTTTATCTTATGTCACTTCTCGGAGTGCAGGTGTGCTCATGAATTGATCCAGATTTATGAGCGGAACGAAATGAAACACAAATCTATAATATTAAAACAGAGATACATTGAAAATTAACTTCTATTCAATAAAGAA
Source organism: Picea sitchensis (assembly GCA_010110895.2). Lineage (NCBI taxonomy): Eukaryota > Viridiplantae > Streptophyta > Pinopsida > Pinales > Pinaceae > Picea > Picea sitchensis. The sequence continues at coordinate 128,719 of SNQJ01S0058017.1, read as the reverse complement.
ATCTGTTGAAATTGTAAAATGTAGAATGAAACAATCTTTCTCGAATGGTGGTAGCTAATCTATGAGAAGAGATGTGGCTGCTACACACATTCGCTTGAAAGCATTACAATGAGGCCTCCAAGAGTTTTTAGCATCAAGAAGTAATAAAAAACCCTAGACATCCAAAAACCTAACCCTAGGAGATGAAGCACCAAAATTCATGTGGGCCCTAATGGGGTAGTTGGTACATCAACTTCTCAGGGTCGTAACTTTTGCATATGATCTATGTTTTAGGCGCATGATAGCCTGTTGGAAAGTTCTATCTGAGGAATAAACATTTTATCGTCGCACTCTAACTTCATCTATAGTGTGACTGTGTCAAGCCCAAAAAATGTTGTTTAGGGCCTCAAAATAGCCCTGGAAGTTTGGGACCCGAAAAGCTAGAAAAAAAACTACCAAAATGAAAATTGTATGTGAGTCAGTTGGAAGAAGTGGGTGGCCACCGATATCCACCTGGATCAATCTTCCCCCCTTAGGAATCAATCGTATCCATTACATCTAGTTCCCCCATCATATGAGGAATGTTTTGTTGAATTTGGCCTTGCGTGAGCCACTTGTCTTGGTGCAAGAGATGCCCCACTTTGAAAATATGATAAAGCTGAAGCTTTTGTTGGTGAGTGCCCTTGACCTAGGTGTCCACGATATGATTAGTGGATGCATGTTCCATGTATTTAGGGTTGAGATATGTCAGTGTCAACTATTCTACGATCTTTGAGGTGTTCAATAATGGTGGAAAGTATGGTCGAAGGAGGTCCACATTAAACATTGGGTGCAAGCCAAGGAAGGGGGGAATGTTGAGCTCAAAATAATTGTCACCCACAACCTTGGTGATGGTATAAGTTCCATAGTGGAGTGGTTGAATCTTCTGATGGGTTCTTGTAAGGTGTTCCTCCTGCAAGTACAAAGAAACTTTATCTCCCGCCTAAAAATTTTGTGGCACCCAGTGTTGACCATGGGGTTACTTTTACTTGGCATTAGACTTCTGCAAAATATCCTGAACCAATTGGTGGATGTGATGGATTCGTTCAATGAACCGGGTGGATTTGTTGGATTTGGTTTGAGCATGGGACAATTCATCTTGTGTGAATGCAAGGGGTAGTGTAACATCGGTGGGACTCAATGGTTGAAATCCCAACCCCACCTGAAAGGGGTTGTGGCTAGTTGAGCTATGTATGGATCTGTTGTAATTGTGTTGAACATAGGGAAGACTCTCATCCCATGTGTGTGGATGCTTGGAATTGTACCTGTGTAAGATATGCACGATCATCCTATTGACGACCTCAGTTTGGCCATGTGTTTGCGGGTGGAAGGAAGTGGATTTGGAGAGCTTGGTGTCCAAATGTGACCATAGGCTCGAACAAAATGTGCTAAGGAATCAACTGTCCTGATCTGATACAATGATTTATGGTATCTCAAAATGTATCCACACTTGTTTGAAGAAGAGCTTGGCAATGGCCTCTGTTGTGATGCTCTTCTTGCACGTGGCCAAAATCAACATCTTGGAAAATCAATCAACAACCACAAAAACACAATCATTTCCCTACTTGGTTGAAGGAAGGCCTGGCATGTAGTCCATCAAGATGGATTCCCAATGCCTTTTGGGAGTAGGAAGACGGGTGTACATGCCTTGTTTCTTAATCATTGGTTTTGCAATGGCATAGGCCATGCAGGACCTGATATACTTGTTGACATCCTGTCGAAGTTTCAGCCAATAGAAATGTTGATGTAGCACTGCCACTGTCTTTTCGATGCCAAAGTGTCCTGCCACCTAACTGTAGTGAGATTCCCAAATCATCTTCAATCGCTCACTTGATGGGACGCAGATATGGCCCAGATGGAACAACAACCCATCGTGAAGATGGAAATCAGTGACAATTGTGTTTGTTCCCAACTTATGGTAGGTAGTGGCAAAGTTAGGATCTCTCTTGTAGAGTTGGGGTCATATGGAGGTCTCATGTCTGCAGGAGGGTAGCACCGTGGTTAGTTTTGCAACTGAAGGTCGACTGAGGCAGTCAATGACATGGTTGGTGCTCCATGTATTATACTTGATGTTGAGATGGAACTTTTGCAAGTATGTGGACCAATTTCAATGGCAATCATTCTGCAATTTTCCTTGTGTCTGCATGAACTGCAGAGGCTTATGATCAGTGTGGATGATTGTCTCCTTCTCGAGAATGTAATGCCTCCATTGGTGGTAGGATTGTACAATGGAGTACATTTCTTTGTTGTAAGTGGGGTACTTACAGACGATATCTGATAGTGTCTCACTATGATAGGCCACGAGATGTCTGTTTTGAGTGTGAATTGTGCCCACAACATAGTTTGAAGCATCTATCTCAATCTCAAAAGGTTGTTTCAGGTCAGGTAATGACAGAATCGAGACTGAGCACAAGCACTGCTTCAAATCATCGAATTCTTTCTGTTGCGACTAGCCCCACATGAAATTTTCCTTGCCACCACCTCTAGTCACTTAGCTAAGGGCCCATGCAATGTGGGAGACTCCCAACATGAACCTGTGATAGAAATTGGCAAGGCCTAAGAATCTTTGAAGCTCAATGAGTGTGGTCAGAGCTTGCCAATCATGAATGACATGGATCTTGGCTAGATTGACATGCACCCCATGCTCAATAAAAATGTTACCTAGGTACTAGACCATGTTCATGTTGAAGGAGAATTTTTCCAAATTTGCATATAGCTTGTGTTGCCTTAGAGTGTGCAGAACCTACTGAATACGATGCAAGTTCTTTTCCCAACTCTTGATGAAGATGAGGATGTCATCCAAATACACCACCACAAACGAATTGGTGAAAGGACACAATATATCGTCCATCAACCTCATGAAAGTTGTTGGGGCATTCATCAAGCCAAAGAGCATGACTAGCCATTCAAAAAGACCTTCTTTGGACTTGAAGGAAGCCTTCCATACACTAGTCTACTCTATTGGGACTCGGTCGTAGTCAGACTTCAAATCAATATTATTGAAGTATTTTCCCCCCTTGAGCTAGTCAAGGAGATCGTCAATTCAGGGAATCAAGTACCGGTTCCTGACTGTGATTTTATTTAGGGCCCGATAATCAATGCAGAGTCGCCATGTCCCATATTTCTTTTGCAGAAGCATGATTGGACTTCCACAAGGTAATGAGCTTGGTCGAATGTGCCCTTTTTCGAGCAGCTCTTGGATTTGGGACTTGATTTTCTCATTTTGTAATAGAGAGAAGTGATAGACTGGCCCATTGGGTAGTGGTGCATCGTGGGTTAGATAAATTGAATGATTGACTTGATAGTGCAGAGGTGCCCCAATGGGCGAGGAGAAGATGTCTTTTTATTCTTCCACAACCTTATCCACCTGATTTTGCTACATGGAGAGACCTGTCGTAGAGTCCATGGATGTGGATGTAACCTTCCTCTCACTTTGAGTGCGAATCTGGAAGAATAAAAACTTCTCGGTCTGAGAGATGACCTTCATGCATTGCTTGGAAGATATCAAGGAAATGGAAGTAAGTGGGACTACCTCGGGTATCCTGTACAATTTCTTGTCCAAAGTAATATTAACTCTACGAGACCTAGACTCATATACAACATGACGTTTCCATAAATAAGGTTGGACCAAAAGAACATGAGAAACTTCAAGAGGGGAGACATCACACAATAACTCATCTTTGAAGGGATTGATGTCGTAGGGCAGGAGACACTGTTAGCTAACGCGAAGATCACTCTCTTGGTAGAGCCATCCGATGGTGTACATATGTGGGTGCAATGTTGTCAACATACACAACTGCTTGATGGCCTCCACTAAGATGAGTTTATTTTGGCTAACACTATCAATAATGAAGTGTAGTGGAGTACCTTTCACCCACATTTGTGAATGAAAGAGGCGCTCACCTTCCTCTAGTTCATCACGTTCACCAGGTTGGATCTTGGTGGTAGCAACAATGGCACTGGGTTATATTTCAATGATTTGTCTCTCTTTTTCTGCTTTTGACTCAAAGTTGGAACCCACATCTGATTCAGAGGCTTTCACCTTGGCCACCAATGACTGCTTTGAGCGGCATTCAACGGTGTTATGCTAGGGACTCTTATGGAACTCGCACCACTTCCCAGTGTCTTTCTTTGTCTTCCCATTGTCCTTCTTCATTTTTTTCTTAGACTAGATGTATTGAGGTTGTCCATATTTTCTCTTTCCTTTGTTTTGTGGGTTGGGGCTGCCTTTTCCTTGCTTCTGCTATGAGGGGTTCACAGACCCAAACTACCACGTCTTTTGTTTAAGCCTTTGCTCGATTTTGACAACATATCGATAGGCCACGCCCAAGGATGAGATGTCCAAAAACTCCATTTTTGTCTGGATGTATCTATGCATACCAACGCGGTACTTGAGAACCATATGTCACTTAGAGTCTTTGATACCCAACTTGGTGTGCAAGGTATCGAATACATTGGTGAACTATGGCACTATTTGATCTATTTTCTACCGCAGCGTGGTCCATCTTGTATATAAGTCATCATAACTTCCAACAGGGTAGTATTGTTCCTTAATAATATCCCTAAAAGAACCCCAAGTGGGTGAAACTACAAATAATGTAGATTCCTCTTTTTCCTTTTGTTCACAAAAAGTCTCCCACCAATCTTTGACATGGGGGTTGGCCTTAAGGAGTGAAAATGTAATATTTTCTCTATCGGAAATGTTATGGACAAAAAAATACCCTTCTAGAAGGTTTAACCATTTTTCTACCACATCTGCATCTATTTGACCTTCAAATATAGGAATATAAAAATTGATTTGTACCTTAAAGGGGGCGGTGCCTCCACTAGAGGAAGATGTGTTTGTTGTTGGAAGTCGCCAAATGATTTGTGAAAAATTATCCATCATCTCGTTCCTTTGTCACACAATGGATTCCTCGAGAAATATTTTAAAGGGATATCCTACCCCATTGTCTCTCTTTTCTTCCCCCATGGGCGATCATCAAGTTCAGTGAGGCCGATCTTGCAAAGGATCAACTAGTTCAAGTCCCAACTACTTATACCCTAACCTTGTTGGGGACATGCACAGAGAAACAAATGAGGAGAAGACTGCTTTGATACCACATATCTGGATTTATAAGTAGAACAAAATGAAACCTAGATCTATAATATTAAAATAGAGATACAATGAACAATAATAGAGATACAGTTAAAATTAACTTCTATTTAATAAAGAAATATGTTGAAATTGTAAAATTCATAATGAAACAATCTTGCTCGAATGGTGGTAGTTAATCTTTGAGAAGAGATGTGGCAACTATGTGCATTCACTTGAGCACATTAAAATGAGGCCTCCATGCCTTTTTAGTATCAAGAAGTAATAAGAAAACCCTAGACATCCATAAACCTAACCCTAGGAGATGAAGCGCCAAAAGTCATGTAGGCCCCGATAGGGTAAGTTGGTACATCAACCTCCCAGGGTCGTAACTTTTACATACGATCTTCGTTTTAGGCGCATTATAGCACGTTGAAAAGGTATATCTGAGGAATACACATTTTTTCATCACAGTGTGACTCCATATACAATGTGATTGTGGCGAGCCCAAAAAATGTTGTTTAGGGCCTCAAAACAACCCCGAATGTTTGGGACCCAAAAAGATAGAAAACAAATTGCCAAGATGAAAAATGTATGTGAGTCATTTGGAAGAGGTGGGTGGCCACCAATATCCACTTGGATCATGCATGCTATCAATATTGTCTCCTCCTGATATGCATAGATGTTTCCGACTACTGCTAGGATTCGAGAGATTTCTTGGAGTATCATTTCCTCCTTTTCTCAACAAATTCTTGAACATGCTTGAATTCTTCTTGTTAGTTGATAGTCCCTATATTGTACATGTATTAGTGCATGGGGGGTTCTTACATCACCTAAAAATAATTTAAATCAACTAAAATGAAAGCACACTACTCAAATCAAACTTAAGCAATTTGAAAAAAATGATCATGTACTTGAACTCCACATGTTACTAAGATCCTGTTGTCACCAAGTTATCTTTTGACATGAGTTAGTCTTTCCATGAATTAGTCTATTCATGCATCCTACTTAATATGATTTAAATGGTTGAAGAGAGACTTGCTACATCCCTACTTATAGAGAATGTGCAGGTTCTTACGTCTCTTCTTCTTGTCTCTCTTCCCATGCATTCATTCCTATATGCATTTAAATGATAAAAAAAACTAATGAATTTTTGTACTTACCTGAAAACGATGCCAAAAATGTCAGTCAATTCAATTAGGTGAACTCTGATACATTAAATTATCAACCTAGGGATCATAAACTAATGAAGTGCATGAAAAATATATGCAATCCTCAGCTTCCAGTCTATCCCTAAATGACTACTTATGCAAAAGGAAAGTTGGTCATTGTTTGGTTGTAGAAACAAAGTTATATTCAACTGCAGAAAGGACAGAGTACTTGCAAATGATTAAAAAAACGACAAAAGGATAATTCTAAACTCTTAGGATCATCAATCTACTAAATTGTTAATACATTCTTTCAATCATTTAAGTAATGAGAGTTCCTGCATCTAAAATAACAACTAATTTTTCAATTGATGTCTACTGTGTTAGTTATCTTGTGTGAGTAGAAATAAATAAGTTTGTAGAAAATAAATGACAAGAATATGAAATTACACAACTGAATAAGAAAACAATACCAATAGGAAAGTAAATGTGTACCACACTCTTCCTCAAGGGGCCCTCTTGGCTCAAGGAACACTACTTATAAAGGAATGTATATAAGACTGAACTTATAAACTCAACACATAAAAACATAAAACTTGTGAATTGAAAAACAACCAGATCTTGATATATTAATTCAAATGGAAATAAGAGTTTTACAACATTTTGATATCAAAAGATAGTCATCCCTATGAAGGTATGATAACCCATATTTATACATTACATACAAGATATTAGATCCACAACCCATAGATCCTCAAATTGGTCACAACAACTTTTTCTGAGAAAATCTAGTTTAAAGACTCAAGCATATATCCCATATATTTTTGTTTTAGGGAAATTCGCTTGTGAGAAGCCTAAATGGCCTTGTCTTGCACAAAACCTATGTCCCAAATTTCCAATATTCACTTAAATATTCTTGCAATTGACCCTGCAAAATCACTGCCTGGAAATTGATGTGAGTTGACATAAATATTTGACCAAGAGCTAGAGCTTTATGCTTTCAACTTGGGAATTATCTAATGGAAACATAACCGTATCAAACCTTCTATATGAAAATTCCATGTGGTTGATTCTCATTTGGACAAATGGAAGTATGAGAATCGATGATGACGATAGCAGGAAGTAAATTGTGGTGTCTTGGAGCTCTTCAGGCTTGGCATAACTAAAATGTGGATACATACTTCATCAACCTTCATTAGTAAACCAATCATAATCCTCTTTAATTAATTAAAAACAAGAAAATTAATGACAATTAACCACTTAATGATTATAAGTTTTTATTGGTGATTTCATCAGGAAATAAGATAAAAATGGAAATGGATGGATGGAAGGAAAGGACATAATTATCATAAAAGAAGTAATTCTAATGGTGAAAAAGGTGTCAAATCAACAACCCAACAAAAAATTTACTGATAAAAGCATGGCTTCGTTTTAACGATCTAAATAAATAAATCAGCGGAAGAACAAGGAAACCATACACATTTGCAAACGTAATTTTCTGGGTAAATACCCTTGGAAAAACCCCCAAGGGAAAACCAATACAATGTTGATTTTATTAATACAAAATCTTATCTCTTGTCCTAGGATAATGGCCCACCCGAGGAATACTACAAAACAACAAATAGCCTATATTAACACACCTGGCTACTACTCCTTTGTTACCTCTTTGATCCTTTCCTTGAACCCTGCCCCTACACACATGGATGAAAGTCCTCCACCCAATCAATGAGATCTCCTATCTCACTCTATGTGTGTCTCCTCCTCTCACTTAGGATGCCTTTTATAATATTGAGTTTACCCTAAATACAAAACCCTATATATCCAAAGTGATCAATGGTTGAGATTAGATCTCACCTTCACTTTATGATCTAATGGCTAGGATTTAAGTTAACTCACTAATGCCAAATACTTAGGCATTTAATTAAATTAAACTCACATTAATTACAAAAAGGATTTCACTTTAATAATAATTTTATTCAAGTGAATATCCTAAGTCTTGAGAGGTTTTTTGGATGACTTCCACATGTCAGACACAAAACCAATGTGGAAGTACATGTCCAATGATACAAACATCAAAATTGGTCCCCTTTAGAAAATCGACGTTCTGAATGACCCTGATCTGCTTATTTCTTCATGTGATTTTGGGCCATGACCAAGTTTTCTTTGAGGGTGCGGAGAATGGAAACTTGAATGGTAAGTGTGTTCTTGACGTGTCAAGCCTTGGATACACTTGGTAGGTAGGAGAGAACATAAGGTGGCTTTTGGCCATAGACCAATTCAAAGGGATTCATGTGAGTGGTAGCATGGTAAGATGTGTTGTACCACCATTCAGCTAGTGGTAACCACTAAGGCCATTGAGTTTGTCTGTCGGACGCGAAACACCTGAAATATGTTTCCAAGCACTTGTTGACAAGTTCAATTTGTCCATCAGTCAGGGAATGATAAGTCGTACTAAGATGCAATTGGGTTCCTTGTAGCTTGAATAATTCTTTCCAAAAGTTGTTGGTGAAAGTGTTGGCATGTTTTACAGGCAGCATATGCTTGTCATTGATGGAAAGTACAGCAACGATGATTAACAACGCAGTGATAATCGGGGAAGAGCAGCAACAGTGATCATTGGATCAACAATTCAGAATTCCCGATGGCTGTCAGATCTCAATGTCGACAAGAAGAGCGCGCAAATATGGAGGATAGATCTCGAGCATTAGATCTGAGCATGAGGACCGACCATCGTAGGATCTAGGAGAATCTGCACGATCTTTAAAAGTGCAAGGTGAAGCGAGTTCACGAATCAAAGTTTTGCGAATCGCGACTTGGAGAAGCAAGAAACAATACCACAGGACTGCCGAAATCATGATATGATCTGAGCCATTGAATCAAGATCACATCTGGACCATCGACCAGACTCACGTCAGCAAACCACGTCAGCTAAGAACACATGGCACAACCAGGCAAGAACAAGTGTCAAGTTGATTCGGCATCTTCGGCCACTGGAAATCTCAAATCTGAGTGACACGTGGCAGTTATTTGACATGTGTCAATCCACGTGTGACGTCAGCAGGATTACATCACTTCGGGGTTTTGTGACTCGCAACTTGGAGAGTCAAGAAACAATACCACAGGAATGTCGAAATCGCGATATGCGAAATCACGACAAGATCTTGACCGTTGATCAAAAGGACGCGTGGCAAAAGATCAGAGCATCACAAAGACTCCATCTCGGATTTTCTCCTATCGCGACTTGGAGTGACGAGCTCCTACATCGAAGAACTTGCGAGATGAAAAATCGCGATTTAATCATAGCCGTCAGATCGAGTTTGATCTGGACAGTTGATCCGACTCCATCTCGGAGTTTCGCCTATCACGACTTGGAGTGACGAGCACCTCCATCGAAGAACTCACGAGATGCGAAATCTTGATTTAATCATAGCTGTCGGATCGAGTTTGATTTGGACTGTTGATCTGACTCCATCTTGGAGTTTCGCCTATCGCGACTTGGAGTGACGAGCACCTCCATCGAAGAACTCACGAGATGAGAAATCATGATTTAATCATAGTCGTCAGATCGAGTTTGATCTGGACCATTGATCCGACTCCATCTCGGAGTTTCTCCTATCACGACTTGGAGTGATGAGCAACTCCAGCAAAGAACTCGTGAGATGCGAAATCACGATTTAATCTTAGCCATCAGATCGAGTGTGATCTGGACCGTCGATCCGACTCCATTTCAGGGTTTTGGAGATCGTGACTTGGAGAGTCTAGATGCCTCATCTCCAGATTCACGAAACGTGAAATCACAAAAGCGCTTTATGCATAAGGTTGTGGTCACATCCCTTGGTCACATCGACGAGAGATGGAGGAAAGAGCTAGAGCAACCAAGCTCCTTATCGGGGATTGCGACTAGGAGTGTCGAGACACATGGTCACATGAATGCCAAATTGTTGAATGCCAAAATGCCGAAATGAATGCAAGATCCCATGGATCCAATCCAACGGTGCAGGTGAATTTGAACAAGATCAAAGGGCTACTATAGCACGACACAGTGTAACTACCAGAAATCACTGATGGTTTCTGCCAGAGGACTCGAGGAAACTTCAAGATGATTGACAGAGGAGGTGAAGAGTCTCTTGGATTCTTCAAGAGGGATGAAGATGTTCGTGGAGGTGATTGACAACTGGATGAGCATTAAGGCCTGTAACTAGAACAGAGAAAGTGAGCTCGACTGTCACAGAGAAGATGAAGAGTCTCAAACTGCTAGAGAGGTTGAGGAATCTCAGTATAACATACAGTGATGCTGAACGAGTGGAAAACGGCTAGAGAAGATGAAGAGTCATGATGATGATCAAACAGAGCACTCGAGTTGTGGAGGAATTTCGCATGGAGTGAGCTTGCAGAGACATTGTGAATATTTCATGCACAAAGACAACAGAGACTATAAGAATGTTGAACAAAGAAGAGATAGGTGTTGTTGTTGTGTAGGAGAATTCAAGGGTGTGCAAGGAGGCAGAGCGCAGGAGAAGAAATGCACAGTCGAGGAATGGTGCATTGAAGGGATATGGCACATAGAGAATAAAAGGTAGAAGAACAAAAAGTGTTAGGGGTGTGTAGAAGACACTGATGCAGACAGGGAAGAGCAGTGTAACAGAACAACGACAAGGCTGGTAAGCCATTGAATAACTTTATATCGTTGTAATAAGTTTTAGTAACAAAGAATTTCTAATTCAGGGTGGTTGGGAGGTGCTAGGGAGGACTGGTGTCCTCAGAGGTTCAAGTGGGTGCTTGAGCACAGGGAGTTGGTGCTTCCTTCTAGTTGGTGCTAGAG
>SNQJ01S0058017.1:79432-111350 GCA_010110895.2 Picea sitchensis | reverse complement strand
TTGAGATCAAGGTAGGGTTTACATGTTGAATACCAAGCATGTAACTACTAATAGGGTGTTTGGTAAAATAAGGGATTTCAAGAGGGAGGGTGAGGGACTAAAAAACATAAACGAAGAGGTTAAGTAGGAAGGAGAAGACTTTCTAAGCGAGCGTGATAGCTTGAGTAATGCCATGTTTCTAGTTACAAGTGGGTAGTCATTGGCCGCTCCCAGCCATAGATCATGACTAAAGCTATGGATGGGCAATGGCTCAATCAAGATTGTGGTTAGGGGCATCAACCGAATAAGATTTACATCCTTCGAGATGAAGACAATCATTGTTTTGTCAAGGGTCATGGAGCTTTACAGTCCATCGAAACGGGAACAACTCTACTAATTCAGCCTTGTCACCCATCATCATTAGATCCCCTCCCTCTAAATATAAATTGGCAAAGTTCCTTTCAAGCACTAGAGAAGAATGCCCAATGGATCTTACATATAAAAGACTTTCCTTATATAGTGATTGAACTGAATTTATCCTAGCAAAGGTAGAATACACCCATATAGATAGACCACAAAATACTTGTACATAAATCACTAGGGAAAAGGAGAAAGGGCAAGAGAAATAGCTCAAAAAGCAAAGGCTTCGATGGATAGATAAGCATAGAGATTACAAGTTATAAGAAGGATTCTTCTAATCCCATGCAAAGGTACAACATAATTATCTTAGTTAGAGGATAGATAAAAGAGGAGATTAGGGTGGAAGAGGTTTCTTTCATATAGCATGAGAATAAGATATCTAAAACATAAAGCATTGATAATATAATTTCCGATCACATATTACTAGTATAGAAAAGAGAGAATAATAAATCATCACTTACCAATTTTACATACATGTTTATGAAAGAAAAATCTTTTTTAAGAAAAAATATTGAAATTTTCCCTTAAAAATAATTTGAAATATAAGACAACACAAAAGTTGTCACTTACCTCAAGTTTATGTAACTTTGCCATGAAACTTGTGTTGCTATGTAGATTTGAAGATACAGATTTATTGGCCAAAAGCATCAGAAACGGTGTTTTATGTACTCCTTACATGATAAATCATTTATGTCTCCAAGCTTTTCACTTAAATGCAGATTCGTTATAAATATTTTTTTCAATTCTCGTTTATCTCATGGCATGGCATTGCCTTTAGAAGTACCATCCAAATTCATGGCATTGACCTTTAGAAGTACCATCCAAATTCATGGCATTGACTTTAGAAGCACCATCCAAATTCAATTTGAAAAAGGGAAATGCCCTAAGGGTATAAATGGTGTTGAATATTGTGATGAATTACTTTGGAAGGAGGGTTATCTCCATTTCTAGAGATGATAACATTCTCCTTGCCTAGCTAAAAAAAACTTGGTAGTAAATTGCCTTCTTTCTAATCTCTTATTTATATATATATTTTATTTTTTTTAAATAAAATATAATCTCTCATTTATATATATATATATATATATATATATATATATATATATATATATATATATTTTTAAATAAAATAGAAAGGTTTAAACATTCCAACCATCCATCCATATGTTGTAGTTGATAAATATGTTTTAGTTGATAAATTAGAAGTTATATTTCGTAATTTTATCCCAAAATCTTGATTTGAAGTATTCATTATTATACCATCTGAAATGAAATGCTATATCTTAATATTCTAGAATTGTTGTTTTTTTGGTTACTATTTGGATCTTGACATAAAGGGGATAAATGCTACAAATGCTATCTTGCTTTCATATCTTTTATTTGTCAACGATAAATTGTTTTTTTGTGATGGTTCATGGAGGGTTGCTTAAAATTTCAAGGAGATATTAGATTTGTATTGCATTGCTACAAGGATGGTGTTCATTGTTGAAAAATATGATATATTCTTTATAAGTTTGGAAGAAGAGGAGGTTACTTTCTGTTCTCGTATTTTTTCCTTTCTAATTGGTAACTTTGTAATTTGGTTTGAAATATCTAGGTTTGGTAACTTTGGAATTTGGTTTGAAATATCTAGGTTTTTAATCTAAAGCATAATGCATATGGAAAAAGGAATTGTCTTTAGCTCATTGCAAAGGTGAAAAAGCGTTTGTTTCTCTAGTGTAACCATTGGTGCTCTTATGGGGGAAATTGATTATGGTAAAATATGTGCTTGAAGCCATCCCTATTTTTTTTTGGATGTCTTTAGCTTTCATCCCAAATGGGATTTTAGAGAAAATTAGGCAATTGATTATGAGGTTCTTGTGGTTTGGTAGTAGAGAGAAATAAGGGCTATCTTGGGTTATATGGGATCATGTTGCTTGCCAAAAGATTTGTGTTGTTGGGGTTTCATGAACATTCATCACTTTATTAAAGCGTTGGCTGCAAAATGTTTATGGAGATTCATAGAAGGTGATGGCCTTTGGTGTCATGTCATTCATCCAAATCATATATTGCTTGATTCAATTGAAGATTGGATAAATAAACCTAATAAAAGATGGTGTAATGGGTCTATTTTCTAGAAAGCATTATTGTTAGCTTCCTATTATGTAAAAAAAACTAGTTTGGAAAGTTGGGAATGGTACGAGGGTGAAGATTGGATCAGATCCATGGGTTGAGTGTGGAAAATATTTAAATTTCCTAAGAGGGTTATAAAGAAGCTTGATAATGGTGTCTTTTTTTTTTCTAGATCATGCAACATATCCTAAGATGACCACCATTGGATGACAATAATTGACATATGCGTTCATGTTAGGATTGGATGAAGGGGAAGCTATGGAATGGGAGAGATATAGTCATGCTTTAAGAGTTAGTCACATTAGGATACATGAAGAGAAGGACAATATCTTAAGGGGAAATATATCTAGGAGTGGTTCATATACTCCAAAGGTGGGGTATAAATATTTTAATACTCCAGTTGGGGAAGGTCAAATGGTCTAGTGGTGGAAGGGAATTTGGAAATATAAATTCCCTTTAAAGTCACACATATTTATGTGGCTCACTTTGAGACAAAAGGTTCTTACATGGGATATTGTTCAAAAAAGAGGTTATAATGGTCCAAGTTGATGTGTGTTATGCAATGTAAGTGATGAGATAATTGATCATTTACTTCTATTTTGTTCTTTCACAATTGAAATATGGTAGGATCTCAAAAATAGTATTGGAATTAGAGGTGTATGGATCTAGGTGATTCGATTGGTGAGGCTTTGCAAAAATGGTGTGGAACCTCTGAGGTTAAGAAGTATAATTGCTCGTCTATGGTTTTTCGTTGGGGAATAACGTTAGTGTGAAATGCACAACTTTTTGATGATAGGTATGTCTCGTCTTATAAATGTGCTACTCAAGGATTATGTATTTTGCAAGGCTTTAATTGAGTATCAAAGGTGAAACCTACTACGGTTATTTGGGAAGAACTAATTGATAAATTAGGATGTTGAGCTTATTCTAACGGTGCTAGTTAAGGTGGAAGTATAGTTTGTGAATCTAGGGGAGTCCTTCTATTGTATGATCATTATTTTGAATATAAACCAAGCCTAGGTAGTGGCTCAAATAATTTTGTTGAGTTGATGTCTCTAAAAATATTAGTGATACTAGAAGTTGAATAAGGCACCAAAAAATTCAAATCTTCGATGAATCATTGGTTTTTGTAAATTAGATGAAGGGGATTTACAACATGGAAAACTATGTCTTATAGCCGATTTTTTATGAGGTCAAGTTGTTTTGTTCTTCTTTTACTAGTTTTGTCTTCTTTTACTAGTGTAAATTTTACACACATTTATAGAGAAAGAAGTAAGGTTATAGATGAACTATCAAAAGTTGGATTAGATTTTGAAGCAGGGAGTTGGATTATATAAAAGTATACAATTGGTCTTTCTTTAGAATATCATAATGCCCCTTTATTTTAGTTCAATATCAATGGATTCTCATTTCTTATGATACATGTTTTTAGTTTTTAACTAGATATTTGTCTAGACCTTTAATGGATGTAATGGATCTTTTAGATGTAATATTTTGAAACAATCCATGTGACTTGAAGGAAAAAGAAAAGACTAGTGATGAATGACACATAATGTAGTTAACACATCTAAAAAATGTAATTTTATTTATAATGAAACTATGATTTTATTTATTTATTTATTCAAGAAAAAAAATGGATCTTAAGAGATTAAGAATATAGCCAATTTAGAAAAAAGACCCCAATCTTACAACAATTATAGTACATCTTACATCAAGAGGGTTCTTTCAAACTACAATTACCTATAATACTCTATACCAACTATTTTCATATATTTACATTTCTGCATACCCCTGCCGGGTGAATGAGAATGTCTAAGTAATTTGCTAAGAAATTTTGGAGAAGAAACCCTGGGGTATCTAAGCCGTCAAAATTACCTTAGATACACCAACCATAGCTAGCTAGATTTATTGGAATGAGTTTCGACCTTGAGTTTCCCTACAAACAAAACCCTTCTAAACCAATCAACCTAGTGAGATTTGACATATTAATGTTGTTAATTGAAATCATAAAGACACTAGAAGTTGGTTCCACTATTTGATAATGATCTCTTACAATAACTTTTGAATTCGTGAAAAGTTTGTCCTTGTAAGCAAGAACTTGATTTCATAATTAAATGAAGATCGATCTTTGAGTTATGATTGTATTTTAAAAACAAAAATAAATATTTCCAGGAATTTTAAAATAATATGTTTTGGTCTTGTAACTTGTGGTAGATACAATTTTTAATAATAATATAATTAATTATTTGACTAATCTAACAAATATAGTTATTTCATAATTTTAATAGTTATATATACTTATAATTAAGTGTATATTATGATATTGATTATTAATATGATAATGATGATAGTTAACATCCATAGAAACCAAATTTAATTAATATAAATACTTGTTAGTTGTAGTATCACTTGAATTTAATTGAATTTAACTTTAAAGTTGTTGTGTGATAAACTCTAATTGAATGTTATTCTTATAAATGAACCTTATATATATAATAATAATTATTCTTAATAATTTATTAAGAAAACAAAATCAAAGAATAAACTTTAGAGTGGTATCATGAAGAAAGTTCAAATTTCACACCAAAAAAACCATTTTGAATTGAATAAAATATAAAATATTATTTATCAATAGTTATAGTCATAATAATAATAATAGATGATAAATTACTAAGAATATTTTGTTTGTCACGATCTTCATTTAGGGTGTAATTCCAGATTTCTTTTAGTGAAATTTAATTTTACTTGTAGTCTTGTTCAAAATAAATGTCATTCACATAGATGTATCAAAGTGAGAAAATAATTATTTTAGCTAAATATCTCTATATTCTTGGTCCTATTACAATATGAAAACATTAATCATTCATATTAATCCCATTTATAATAATGCCCCATCCTTAACCCTATCTACAATAAACTACTCACTTTGTAAAGACACAACACATCTATGAAATCACATTTTTGAAAAAACATGTTAGAACTATAAAATCATCCTTTCTACTAAGTAATCCTCCATCCTTAGCTCCATAGGCAATAAACACCTCCATTGGGAGCCCATCTAATATAAAAGACACCCCTTTTGAATATGCTTGAGAGCTATGAAATCCTACTATAAAAGGCTTGTGAATATGTTTGAAAGCTATGAAATCCTTCCCTTTGGGGAGACATGCTAAAATCATGAAATCATTTCTTCTCCTAAGAAACTCATCATCCTTTACATTAAAGGACTCCCTTGCACAAATGTGTAATCCACAAAAGCATAATTTGCCACTTGAACAAATTAAATATTAATAGAGCAATGATAACACTTAGACTATAAGCTAAGTCTGATTTTGTATGAAGCAAATAAAACTAGCTTTTGGAATGTCTTTTTATTTTATTTAATTTTGTGGAAATTTTCAATTTTCAAATTTTAAAGTGTTGAAATTGTTATTTAATGAAAATGGACATTAACAAATTCATTTGTAATATGAAGTTCACTATCACTTTAAATTTCAAAATCTCATTTTATAGTGTGTGATTTTTTATGTTTCCACTCATCTACAATACTTCATTTTCACCAAACAAATACATATACATATTGATAATAATATTTTTAAAATTATTAAAAACAATTTCTTTTAATAAATATTTAAAACAATTACTTTAAACAAATAAATAAAGATTAATAATAATATTTTATTTTGTAAATCATCTTTTTCCAAAAATTAAAACAAACAAATATACATTAATAATAATTTTAGAAATAAAATATTTTTTATTAAAATTTAAAACAATGAATTTTGAAAAATGACATCATGTTCAAAATATTATTAAAAAACACCTTTTTGTAATGTTGTTCCTCTTTAAAAAGATATGGAAACGTTATTAACAAAGCACATAGTGCTCTAGTGATTAAAGTTGGGGAAATTATGTTTACTTGGGTCATGTTTCTTGAGTGCTGTTATGACTTTTTATTCTGGAAAAGTGATTTGTCATGCTCACAATCATGATTAGTATAGCACTATTATTTTTAATTCAGAAGATTGTTGGTCTATGACTACGGAATGGTATGTTACAATTTGAAAAACATTTTAGAAAACAAAAATAATGAAAGCCATGTTTTTTAAAATAAATTTATTAAATAAGTAAATATTAACATAATATATGAATTTTATTAAATACAATAAATTATATAAAATACAAAATAACTTACATATAATTTTAAATACAATTGAAATTTGTAATTCTACTCATCTTATTAATATTTAAATTATTAAATTGTGTTTTGTATAAGAGTCAACAAAACATAAAATATCAAGAATAGTTTTTTATGGAATAGTGAATGGGAGATTAAAACGGTGAAAGATTACTCATTTATGATTTCAGTCTTCCCATTGACATGGTTATATTGTTGACTTACCACCGACTTACCACCTGTACTCTTTGCACCCATTATCTACACTCGTAGTATGTTCTTACATTTCTTTATCTAGTTGCTTAGGTATTCCTAGGTATAAATGAACAAAAGTTCAGTGAGATGTTTGAGGAAGGTTTCACAGGCATGTAACATGCGTACTACACATAAATGTCATGTTGAGTTTGCAAGGATTCTTCTAAATGGTGAGAAGCAAAGTTGAAACAACGAAAATTTCAACATTTCAATTTTCCTTTCAATCCATTTTCATCATTCTTATTTTCATTATAGTTCTAAACCATCTATACAAAGGCATGATGAAATACACTACCCAACTCCACTCTATATGTTGGTGTGGTTTCACACAAATTATGAACACTAAAAAGATGTTTTTCCCACAATGGAAAATCTACATTCATGAACATCCTTCACTTCTATTACTTTATGTATTAGATGACCATGTGTTGCCTTACTCTTTGGGCTTTAGTCCATATCCTTAATTTTTACTTTTCACATTATACATTAAATATTTCATTCCAAAATCAAGATAATATGCTAATTATAGTTATGGTAATACAACTATAATGAATAAAGTAGTTGGTCTATGTATTGATATTATATAAGTATATAAGTTGCTTGGAACGGCGTAAGTTAAACAATTTCACACCCTATGTAAAATCAACAATAATAAACACATTCTTCCCAACCTTGTTCATTCCTGTGTACATCCAACATCGGGGAACTTGTTCATTCATTGCACATTCAACAACTAGCAACTTGTTATTCAAAAGCCTGACGCATATTCAATTGCATAAAAATGATATTGAATATGTCTGTCCAATCACGTTCATGAATAAGTGCATAAATGAATAAGTGCATGAATAAGTAAAATATAAACAATTGAAAAATCAATACATAAATTGATTATGAATCAACTTCTTCTTGTATTTAATCAGTAAAAATAATTCTTAAAAAAGATATTCAAATCAAAAGTCAAAAAATAACTTTAAACTTGTCTTTTCCATGATAAAAAATATATACAATAAAAGTTGAAGATTTTCCAGCCCCAATTTCACAAGCTGGACTTCACTTTTATAATAAATCCTAGTACTCTTTTACTCTTCTCCTCGCTTGTTTCAACGTTAATTCATTTTCTCCATCTTAACATTTGATAGCTAAAAAATTACCACTAAACAAATAAAATATAATTATAAACATTTGCATCATTATAGACTTGATCTATTCCCAATTTAATTTTAAAACAATTTGTTATATACCCATATTCTCATAAAAGTCAAAATATTGAAAAAATATCCAATCCAGATTTAAATTTCTTTCTCTCCTTGTTACTTTATATCTTTACGTCAACACCTTTATCATTTCACTTTATTGTAGGTCCACATTCATGTAAAATTTTAAAACAATACTAATTAATTAATTAATTATATATATACTTTTATCATTTCACTTTATTCTAGGTCCACATTCATGTAAAATTTTAAAACCAAATAAATAATTAATTATATATAATGTTAAATGTGAAATCAATAATAAAAAATCGAAATCGTAATAATAAGGTCATAGTCTGGATTGATTTAATCCGTACGTAATGAATATGATTAAGAAAAGAGAGACGATCTGTCCTAACCAATTCAATCTGGGTATTTTCTTACTCATTATTTTCGTAGATCAAACCTCAAATACAATCTAGTATACAATTCTTCCACTTATTCACCTTGAGGACCGAGCATTAACAAAATGGCTTGTAATAAAGCGGCTATGAATGTCTGAAGGTTAATAATATCCTTGGCTTTAATAATGGGAACTATAACGTTTTCATTCTAGGCACCACTATGCACCTTCATCCAGATTTATTCCGAATATAATGAGTTTGTTAAAAAAACGAGGCTGGAGTCTGGATGGCAGGATGTATGAAGTACACACATGGGGGACAAAAGTAAGTAATGAATTGTTGAAAAACAATTACAGATACCACATGGTGATTGTGATATAGTGAGGGAATTAAAAAGTAATGAAATTTTCAAACAGATTCATGCGCTGCTGTAACTACCGTCGTCGTCATCATTTGACTGTCGTTGTATTTTTCTCAGGAAGTCCTCATTTTAAAATAAATTATTTAAACTAACTTTAAAAACAACAATCCTTTTCAATTGAGTCATAAATTTGTAAATGATATAGCATTAGGGTCTCGTTTCAAAGCGTTATTGGGTAGTACATTGACCCATGCATAGGGCCTCGTTTCAAAGCTACGACCAATAGCATAGGGCCTCGTTTCAAAGCTACGACCAATAGCATAGGGCCTCGTTTCAAAGCCTTATTGGGTAGTACATTGACCCATGAGTGGGATTGAATAAAGGTGAGAACGATCTGTTTGGGCTTCTCTATTTATGATAAGATGAGAGGAGACAATATTGAGTGGAGGTGGTTGAGTAAGTTTGATCTAGTGTGTAATTACAAGAGCTTCTCTATTTATGATAAGATGAGAGGAGACAATATTGAGTGGATGTGGTTGAGTAATTCATTCAGTGCAGTGATGAGTCAAGGAATCACATGGTGCATGTCCACCTCCACCAATTATCAAGCAGTGATTGAACTAAGTAAACTTATGTACACCAATAGTACTTTTGAGTGATTGACCTAAGTAAACTTGTCTTCATCAACATTGAGTGATTGACATAATTCATCAACATTGATTGACATGAGTAAATTTATATACATCAATAATACCTTTGTCTTCTTCACCATTTATCTACCAACCTTTCCCTTCCTTTTCCTTTTTTATTTTCCATCTATTTTTATTTATTTATTTATCATCTTTATCAATAATACTTTGTCTTCTTCACCATTTATCTACCAACCTTTCCCTTCCCTTTCCTTTTTTATTTTCCATCCATTTTTATTTATTTATTTATCTATCATCTTCACCAATTGTACATTAATCTTCCTTTTTGATTCTCCATTCATTTTCTTTTTAATAAAAAAAAGACATTATTTTTTATTTATTTATTTATCATCTTCACCAATAATACCTTGGTCTTCTTCACCATTTATCTACCAATCTTTCCCTTCCCTTTCCTTTTTTATTTTCCATCCATTTTTTAAATTTATTTATTTCCAATTGTAAACCAATCTTCCTTTTTTCCATTCATTTTCTTTTCAATAAAAAAGACATTTATTTTTTTATTTATTTATCATCTTCACCAATAATATCTTTGTCTTCTTCACCATTTATCTACCAACCTTTCCCTTCCCTTTCCTTTTTTATTTTTCATCCATTTTTTAAATTTATTTATCTATCATCTTCACCAATTATACACCAATCTTCCTTTTTGATTCTCCATTCATTTTCTTTTCAATATAAAAAGACATTATTTTTAATTCTTCATCCATTTTTTTTTAAAGAAGAAAGAAATGTTTTTTCAACTTTTTCGTTTTCTTTATCATTTTGACAAAGGAAGGTACCTTTATCTTCATCATCTTAGCCAATTGTCCATGAATCATAGGGTTGTGCAAGACGTGTGTGAAGGCACTGATAACATATATCGTCAGATATATGTGATTATAATGTATATGGACTAAAGGTTGAAAGTTACCATCTTATGCATCACATTCATGTTTTGATATGCTAGCTATGATCACCTCAATACCTAAACATTCAAACATGTCACTAATCTCCCACTAAAAAAACCCTACTCATTTATAAATGAAAATGAATGGTAAAAAAATGCATGGTAGGACAACTTTGCCATCTATGTTTTAATAGGCATTATGTATTTGGACAAGACTGGAATATTTGTTTACACTAATAACACTTAGTCATCTCTCAAGAATTTCAAAACATATACCTAATACTTTCAAACCATGTTTGCGGTTGTGGTTGATATGCTTTAAGACAAAGTTCTTGTGGGGCATAGGTTTGGGCACAAACCCTGGAGCATGGGGGACCTGGCCCAATATACACTACATAAATGGAACTCATTGTCTATGGGGGGAGGTGAACACTAGCCAGTGTTGGAATTTGGAAACTGTTTTCACTTGTTAATGTGACGGTTTGGATGGTTTGGACCGTATAATAAAACATATTTAAGCATATTTTATGTGTTCGATGATTGGAAGGTAAGGTGTCTTTTAATCATATTTGATGGCCAAAATACCCAATGATGAGGAATTTGGTTCTCAAATTTAATCACTTCCCTATGCATTGTAGCTACCAAATTCCACCACTAACCTTCTGATCTAGATGGATGTCGGTGGCCTCCCACCTATTCCAACTGGCTCATTTTGGTAGTTTTCTAGTTTGGTAGTTTTTTCCTAGTTTTCGGGTCCCCGACTTCCGGGGCCATTTTGAGGCCCTAAACAACATTTTTTGGGCTCATCACAATTAGACTGTGGACCAAATCATAGTTTGCTGGAAACATGTGTATTCCTCGGATAAACCTTTCCAATGGGCTATCATGCGCCTAAAAAGAAGATCGTATGCAAAAGTTACAACCCCGGGAAGTTGATGTACTAACTTACCCCAATGGGGCCCACATGACTTTTGGCACTTCATCTCCTAGGGTTAGGTTTTTGGATGTCTATCGTTTTGGAATTCTTGTTTATTGTAAAAAAGTCTTGGAGAGCCTCATTGTAACCATGTTCTTGCTAATGAGCATAATTGTCACATCTCTTCTCAGAGATAAGCCGCCACCATTCTTGCAAGCTTGTTTTCAGTCTGCATTTTACAGTTTCAACATATTTCTTTATTGAATAGAAGCCAGTTTTACTGTATCTCTGTTATTATCCTTTGTGTTTTTGTGTTAAAGATAATAATAATCTAGGTTCATTTCGTTCTTCTCATAAAATCTGGATCAGTGGTATCAGAGTGGTCTTCTCCTTGTTGTTCTTAATGCATGTCCCCGACGAGGTCAAGGTACAAAGAGTTGGGTCTCGAGCTTGTTTCTCTTGAGGAAAAAGTCTCTCACATGCCCAAGCGATCTCTAATGGAGGGAGAAAAGAAAGACGATGGGACATGAGATCCTTTCAAAATGTTTCTTGAGGAATCCCTCACACAACAGAGGAACACAATGATGGATATTTTTGCGCAAATTCTCTGGTGATTACCAACAGGCGACACATATTCCTTGAGCGGAGGCACCGCCCCCTTCAAGGTACAAATCAACTTTGATATTCCTATATTTGAAGGTCATATAGACGTAGATGCTATAGACAAATGGTTGAATTTGCTAGAAGGGTATTTTTCTATCCATAACTTTTTGAATAGAGAAAATATTACTTTTGTGCTCCTCAAATTCGTTCCCCATGTCAAATATTGGTGGGATACTTTCTGTGAGAAAAAGGAAACATAGGAACCCTCATTATTTATAGTCGCGGTCACCTGGGAGTCCTTCAGGGATGCTATTAAGGAACAATACTACCCTATCGGAAGTTATGACGACTTGTATAAAAAATGGACCACACTGTGGCAGGAAAGAGACCAAGCAGTGCCAGAGTTCACAAATATATTCCATACCTTGCTGATCCGAAAAGATCTTTTAATGAAAATGGTTGAGTTTTAAAGCATGAATTAATTAACCATTTAGGAAAAATGATGAAAGAGGAATAATTAATGAAGAAACATGGCAACCATATAAACATATACAGATCTAAAAGTAATCATAATGAAACAACAAACCATAACAAGAGAAGTTGATAACGGAGTTCGACAATCTCGCCTACATCTCTGGGCCTTTGTCTTAATGGGTGAGGCTTTCTAATTTCTGTTCAAAGCTTTAAAAGTACATCCTAACAGTTCCAAAAGGATTACAAATTGATCTGGTCATGTTCTAGCAGATCTCAAGAACCCAACAAAATTGACGGCACTGAAAACGAATGAACTGAGCTCCCAAAAATGGCCCGCAAAGGTGCTCTCCTCAATGGTTTCCCTGCATAAAAATGGCTTTGGCTCATCAATCCTTCATCATTTTCCTATTCTTAACTTCCCTCCATGGATTCAAGAATCTATGTTTTATATAGGATTGAAGTGGGTAACAAATTCCCAACTTCCCCCCAAGATCTGGCCTCAAAAAGGGCCCAAGATCCTCCAAAAATGACCAATATCTCTCAAAATTGTTGAGAAAATCAATAAAATATTTATTATAATGTTTAAAAACCCAAAACTTGTTAATATTAGGGTACAACCCCTTATCCCCAGGACCTTGAGCATATGTATGCGCTCCATGTGGCCAAGCGCTAGCAGTTGTGTGTTGGCCCCCCTTTGATTTTAGCTCTGATCATATGGCTCGGACCCATGTGGCCTCGAGCTTACCTTCCATGCACCCATTGTAAGTTAGCTCTAGCCCCTGGTCTAGTCGTTGGTTCTGCACCCTGAGCGACTGGCTAGCCTGAATGACCGACACTAACCACTGAAATCTGTGCCAACTGTTTTCATCCAGGTCACATGGTAATATGGTCGTATGGTGGTGTAATGCTCTGGGGCTATACCTATAACAAATTGCAGGTGCCAATGTATAAGAGTTGGGTTATACGGTTTGCAAACGATCACGGGCTGGGGCCTAGCCCCGACCCTTTACCCCTCCGCCATTACACACACATCACTTTATATATAACTTTGCAACAATACATGTCAAGGACTACCGAGGGCGGTGTTAGGGACCTAACCCCTCAGGTAGGTAGAATAATATATTCCAATGTAATAAAGGTTAATATTAATAAGGCCTAGTAATAAGGAAGAATAAGTCGAATGTAAGAAGACCTAATAGAATCTTTCGCTTCTAGAAGGATCTTCCTCTAGATGGTTCTTTTGATAGACATATTTAGTATCAATAGGAGTCGAGGGTATGAGAATTGTTGTCTTGGATATTATTGTAATAGAGCTCTGCTCTGCCGGAGGTTGCCCCCTTGAAGAGGCAAGTGAACATTGCTCTCCATAATCAAAGTGCTATTTCTCGTGTTATTCTTGTATCATTTTGGTATTATTGTGGTGTTGTTCTGGTTATATTGTTGTTCATCTACCATTTCTAGCATTTTATTTATGTTCTGCATAATTTTTTATATCTAGAATACTACAAGTGGTATCAGAGCACTTTCCTCGACAGAAAATTGTGAGTTAAATTTTTTTTCAGGGTAGAGACGTATTCTGGCATCTTTAAGCTACAGAGATCTATCGTTACACGCATAAACCCATGGTCAGGGATTCATACACGCAGGAAATACAAGTGATACTTAAACACACATATGTTGGCCACCCTTGTAACCCCTGTTGGTGCCCCTTTGAGTGGTAGTGCATCAGACAACACCTGTATATGGATCGACGTAGATTTCCTGAAGCCCTTTTTAGATAAACCGATCGACCGCCTGACTGCTATAGTGCCATCGAGAACAACACTCGAGAAGATACTCTCTAATACCTGGGTAGTCAGGTAGTACGACTAAGGGAATGGTCTAGCCTCCTTAGTTGGTTCCCTGAGATATTGGGCCGATTACTATTGTTGGACCCCACACGTATATTGGAGAGCTACAGCATAGGGAAAACCCTTGTCTGTAGAACCCTTGAATACCTAACCCTTGGGTACGAAAATAAAAAAACAAAACAAACAAGATCTATTGCTGCACAACTGTGTTCGAGTTTCCAAATCACTACACATTTCTTCCTGGTTAAGCATTTGGGCATTTCATCACTACATCATTCTTCAAACTGGAGTATAACTCCGCAAGTGTAAAAAAAAAAAAAAAAGAAGCCTGGAACTTTTTGCACCATTATTTGAGACCTATTCCATTGGATTTATCTCTTAGTCCTTATCAAATTAATACCTATCATTTTTCATCAAATGTTTTGACCCCACCCGCCCATTTTCAGTTCCCTCGTCATCATGGTCCATACCTGTAGCCAAGACTTGGAAGCTCACTTCAGTACCTTGCAATCTAATTTCACAAAGACCCAACAAGAAGTGAGACAACTCAGTGCCAATATTTCCGCCATCAATAAAAACATGCAATCCTCCATCACCACCTCAATCACGGAACTCAAAGAAGACCTCAAACAAGACATTGCTACCTAGCTTGAATCTGTCGCTTCAATTATCTGCACCAAGTTGCATATCCCTGCAGATCCCCCTTTATCTGACCCACCTTTTCATACCGAAGCTGAAACTTCCTCTCATTCCCACAATTTTCAGCCCCATCACTTCCAGCGTGACCTACACCTTCCGCGAGTGTATGTGACCAAATTTGATGGCTCAGACCCCACTAGTTGGGTAACTCAAATGGAACATTATTTCTCTTTGTACGACATTACAGATGACTTGGACAAACTCCGGTATGGTGTTCTCCATCTAGATCAAGAACGTTGGCAATGGTGGCAATGGAGAAAAACTTCTCGTCAAGGGTATGTTGCTTGGACACACTTTGTGGTAGAGATTTATGAATGCTTTGACACTAACACCAACCATTTAGTCCATTTGACAAAGTTGAAACAATATGGCATAGTTGAAGACTTTATAGCTACTTTTGAGCGACTAGATTTTCATACAGAGGGCATGTCTGATGCTTTTTTCCAAGAATGGATGAGATTCATGCCCATGTCCTCATGGCTCAGCCTTAGAGTTGGGTGGAGGCTACTAAACGAGCTAAGGAAGTACAATAGGTTGTCTCTTCTAAAAATTGGAAACCCTCCATTATTCCTCGCACTAAACTAGTAAATCCCACTCCTCTTTCTACTCCACTAAAGATCCAAAAATTGACCAGGGCCGAAATGGTTGAATTCCAACTCAAAGGCCTTTGTTATAATTGTGATGACACATATTTTCTAGGACATAAGTGTAACGAACAAAATCTTTTTATGGCCATGTCAAAAGATGTTTCGGAAGAGGATGTTGAAGCTCCCCTTGTGTCCAAGTCACCTGAAACCATTGACATAACCCCTCCCTCAGACCCTCTTGGAGTAGAACTGGTCATTTCCCTAAATGCTCTCACTGGCTTCTCTGCTCCCCAAACCCTCAAACTAATTGGCTGCATCAAGCATAGGAAGGTCATCATTCTTGTTGATAGTGGAAGAACCCATAATTTTATTCATCGCCGCATTGCCCAAGAAACTAATTGCTATATCAGTGCAGTCAATAATTTCCAAATCATGATTGCCAATGGCGGGTCCATGAAATGTGGAGGGAGTTGTGAAAATGTGCATCTCCAAATTGGTGACTACCACCGGAAATCTCATATGTTTTCTATCGACATGGGTGGTTGTGACATTGTGTTGGGTGCAGACTGGCTAAGGACTTTGGGTCCCATTCTCATGGATTTTAAGGAATTAACCATGCCATTCGACCAGGAGGGCCAGAAATATAAGTTCCAAGGCATCACCGTTGGTTCCCCTGAGATCATTAGTTCCCATCGCATGGAAAAGCTACTCAAAAAAGGTCATTCAGGCATTATTTCCCAACTCCATGCCATACAGGCAATTGAGACACCCTCTGTGCCATAGTACCTCCAATCCATCTTCTTTAAAAATCAAGTGGTTTTTTCCACTCCCTAGGGACTGCCTCCTTCCCGTGGTGTTCATGATCATTCCATTCCCCTTGTTCCAGTAAGCCTTTCTCCCAATATCCATCCCTATCGTCACCCATTTTCCCAAAAAATCCAAATTGAGAAAATGGTTCAAGAACTGCTTAACGCAGGTGTTATCCGCCCTAGTACAAGCCCCTACTCTTCTCCTATGGTCATGGTCATGAAGAAAGAAGGTTCTTGACACATGTGTCCTGACTTCCACGCCCTCAACAAACTCACCATTAAAGACAAATTTACCATTCCTGTCATTGATGACCTCTTGGATGAATTGAGTGGCACCCAGTTCTTTACTAAACTTGATCATCATTCTGGCTACTACCAGATCTGTATGAAAGAGGCAGACATTCCTAAGACTTCCTTTAGAACTCATGAGGGCCACTATGAGTTTTTGGTCATGCCCTTTGGTTTGTGTAATGCTCCCTCCACTTTACAAAGCCTCATGAATCATGTCTTCCGTCCTTTTCTCCGTCATTTTGTCTTATTTTGCTTTGATGATATCCTCATCTATATCAAAACCTGGACAGACCATCTTGCTCATGTGGATTGAGTTCTCCATCTACTCTCTCAACACCAAATTTTCCTGAAACAATCTAAATGTGCTTTTGGTGCCTCAGAAGTCGAGTACTTGGGTCATCTTGTTGGAAAGGACGATGTTAGGGTGGATCCTAAAAATATTGAAGCTATGCAAGATTGGCCTCACCCAAAGAATCTCAAAATCTTGCATGGATTTCTGGGATTAACAGGTTATTATCGCAAATTTGTTAAGAATTATGGAAAGATTGCGGCCCCTCTCACTGCACTCCTTAAAAAGAATTCTTTCACCTAGACTCCAGTAGCTGGACTCTAGTCTTGGCACTTCCCGATTTCACAAATACCTTTGTCCTAGAATGTGATGCTTCAGGGAAAGGAATTGGCATTGTCCTTATGCAAGAGGGTTGGCCTTTGGCCTTTACCAACAAACAACTGTCTAAAGGAAATTTGGGCAAATCAATATATGAAAAGGAAATGTTGGTTATTTTGTATGTCATTGATCTTTGGCGCCCTTATCTATTGGGGAAACGCTTCCAAATTAAGACAAATCATCAAATCCTCAAGTATTTTCTGGAACAACGCATTTCCTCCCTAGAGAAACAAAAATGGGTGACTAAGCTCCTTGGATATGATTATGAGATCATTTACAAGAAAGGAAAAGACAATGTGGTTGCAGATGCACTTTCCTAGAAATATGAATATGAAGGGTCCCTTTTTTCTCTCTCCTTCATTGTACCAGATTGGCTCCAAGTCGTTCGCTAGGAATGGCTACACGATCCCAAAATTTTGCATCTGATACAACAATTGCAATCCAATTCTCCAGTTTCCCCAGGGTACTCTTGGCTCTATGATGATCTTCAATACAAAGGTCGTTTGTATTTAAGTAAACAGTCAAAACCTAAATCCATGGTGCTTTTTGAGCTTCATGATACACCCACAGCTGGGCACTGAGGGTTTACCAAAACCTTTGACAGGGTCAAACGTTCTTTTTTCTGGGATGGTATGAAATAGGACGTTCGTAATTTTGTGGCTAAATGTGATGTGTTTCAATGCAACAAGGGCGAAATAGTCAAATCTCATGACACACTACAACCGCTTCTGATTCCACCTGCTATTTGGCAGGATATCTCTATGGATTTTATTGTAGGCTTACCTAAATTGGGCAATAAATCGGTCATCACAGTGGTCGTTGATCTCCTTTCCAAGTATGCTCATTTCTGTGCTCTTCAACACCCCTTTACAACATCCACTGTGGCTCAAGTTTTCATGGATCAAGTCTTCAAGCTTCATGGCATGCCACATTCTATTGTTTCTGATTGCGACCCAACTTTCACCCGTAATTTTTGGCAAGAATTGTTCAAGCTACAAGGCACCCAATTGCGTCTCAGCACAAATTATCATCCCCAAACTGATGGTCAAATTGAAGTGGTCAACAAGTTTTTGGAAACATATTTGAGGTGCTTTTCATCAGAAAAGAAAAATCAGTGGGCTCAATGGTTACCACTAGTTGATGGTGGTACAACACTTTAGACCATACAACTACCCGCATGACTCCTTTTGAAGCAGTATATGGACAAAATCCATGCTCAGTTCTCTCATATTTACCAGGTGTCACAAAGGTCCGAGCGGTTCACCAAATGCTTACTATTTGAGAGGCTATTCTCTGCACCCTCAAAGAGAATTTGGTCATGGCCCAGAATCACATGAAGCAACAAGAATATCAAGGTCGCTATGAACATCAATTTGCAGAAGGGGATCATGTGTGTCTTCGACTGCAACCCTAAAAGAGAAATTCCCTCAAGGCTGACCATTGTTAGAAACTGGTGCCTATATTTTATGGTCCTTATACCATTCTCAAGCGTGTGGGACAAGTGGCCTATTAGTTAGCTTTGCCTAGTCATTCTAAGCTACATCCTATTTTTCATATTTCCTGCTTAAAGAAGGTGATTGGAACTAAGTGCCAAACTCAAACCAACCTTCCCGAGTTGGACAAAGAAGGCTCCATTTGGCTACAACCAGAAGTTGTTTTGGACCAATGTGAGCGTCACCTGCATCAGTGAAACATCAAGGAAGTGTTAGTCTAGTGGAAAGATACAACCCCAGAAGATGCCACTTGGGAACCAACTACCATTCTGCAACAATTTCCACATCTCAAGCCTTGAGGACAAGGTTGTTTTTAAGGGGGGGGACATGTTAGGGGCCTAACCCCTCATGTAGGTAGAATAATATATTCCAATGTAATAAAGGTCAATATTAATAAGGCCTAGCAATAAGGAAGAATAAGTCGAATGTAAGAAGACCTAATAGAAGCTTCCGCTTCAAGAAGGATCTTCCTCTAGATGGTTCTTTTGATAGACATATTTAGTATAAATAGGAGTCAAGGGTATGAGAACTATTGTCTTGGATATTATTGTAATAGATCTCTGCTCTGCTAGAGGTTTCCCCCTTAAAGAGGCAAGTGAACATTACTCTCAGTAATCAAAGTGCTCTTTCTGTTGTTATTCTTGTATCATTATGGTATTATTGTGGTGTTGTTATGGTTATATTGTTGTTCATCTGCCATTTCTATCATTTTATTTCTGTTCTGCATACTTTTATATCTGGAATATTACGGGCATGCTGGTAGCCCGACCCTGCCAAGTCATTCCGACCCGGACCATAGGTCACGGGTTCGAATTTCGTAGACTCCAAAATACTTTTTCCACAACGACCAATGAAGGGGTGCCATGTGTCAGCCCATAACTAGGTCATGTGACACCATGTTATTTTCCCAAACAAATTTCAAGTGTCAAACGATGAGTGGTCCACCTATCTATCCAATCAACCATGCACCTGCCACGTCATCCCATGCCAACTGTACCTGCCACATCAGCCCATGCCATGTGTCACCCTTATAGTGGTGCCACATGTCATGATCTGACTCGTCCACATATTCACCTACCCATGTCAGTGCCAACGCACCTTGCCACGTCAATTGTACAGTTGTACGACCTGTATAGTCAGCTACCATGTCAACACTATATGGTCAACATTTTTTTGCATGTTTGACGAAATGAGCAGATCGTGATATATTTCACATACGATGTTTGTTTGAGCCCATTCAACCTACGTTGGGTTCATATCGATGAGGCCTATGCACATGTCTGTTTTGAAGCCATTCTAAGCACTTTTATTTTTAGGCCTTCCTGGACCCATTTTGGTCCTGAGATCCATTCTGCATCACGCCTCCCCACTGAAGAAATTTTGGTCCTCCAAAAGGCTACTGAACAATCATCAATCTTGGGATAGGCCACTTTTTGGTGCAAGTTTGATCAGACCAGGGTCCTTCTTAGTTTACCAACAAAAGGTACCGAGTAGTCTAGAGTGTTGGCATTTTCATCTCCTCCGAAGAGAAGAAGTCTCACCCGAAGCACTATTCATACAAATAGATAGGGAAGGGAAAGGAAAAGACTTAAGAGGATTCACAAAACCTTTAGGACTCATCTTGATCTTGCGCAAGACATCTAACTATCAAACAGATTTGAACTCATGTGTGCAAGGACTGAGTCTACTTATGTTGCGAACAAGCATTTAAACACAGAACCATCATGTAGAACATGTAAACCATAAAGAAGTACTGTAAGACACAACATATTTTGAAAATTCAGATCTTCCTTCATATTATCTTCAAAATCTTTCTTCATTTGCAAGCTCATAAATACACAGTAGTGCTCTATTATAGACTCTTGGCTATGGACTGATGTTGCAAAGCTCTGACTCTCAGACTGGTATATCGATTACATTATAGACTTAGGAATTGACTTGAATCAACTGACAACAACCTAATAGAGAGGGAAAGATCAGGCTGAACTTGATCACAATTCAACTGAACCAATAACTAACTCTTTTACAATCCTATTCATCCCTATATATAAGCTAGGTTATGTCTGTTGTCTTGGCTTGCACGCTTTCTTGTTCTATTGCAACCGTTTTTGCTTAGCTGACATTGCACTGTCCTTTTCACAACTGGTTTATGTTGCTTCTCCTTGTTCTGTTGTTCTTCTTTTTCTGAAGCTTGCACAACTCGTACTCGGCCAAAACTCGCACAATTCCTTATCCCAAAAATTAAGGGCCCAATAGGCTCCGACCATAATCCTTGACTCACCCTCGAGTCAAATAATCATCTCTTTTGCAGCTTCCAGGAGCAACTGTTGTTTTCCCTTGTCCTCATTTTCCTCCTTATTTTTCTCTTTTGTTTGTGATTTATCCTCTTTTTCCTCTTCAAATGAAGGGCCCAACTCTGGGACCAACTCCAAGGCCCACTCGCTCACCCCTTGAAATCTTCTGACTTTGTCCTGCCACTTCCTGGTAAGGAGTGATGCCTTTGCTATGAACTGTTGGGTCACCTCTGTCATACATCCCTTTGGATTGGATGCGACCAACGAGTTCCACTCAGAATATGTTGTTGCATCAACTTGATGCATTTGCATGTACACTATCTGAATGACAGGCCGGAAGTCACACAGCTCCTTCTTTGCTACAACTTGTGCCTCAAAGAGGGCATTCAGTTCATTGTCCGCCTGTTGGATCTGGTCAAACTTTTGTTGTTTCTCCAACGGATCCATTGTGGCCGCAACTTATTCATTCAGTACCTGGATTTTGGTGCACACATCCTCCAAGACTTGGTTGCATCTAGTGGTGATGCCCATCCAATCACTGACTTCCCAAAAATCCTTGTGCATTCAACTGTGCGCTTATGTAGTGCTTCTCGGGCATTATTTCCTTCCAACACTATCTTCTCCATCCGCTCTTGTAGATTATGGGGATTCTGCTTTGCTTCTTGTTGAGTCTGTCGCAACGACACTTCCATATGCTCAACGCGAATGGCCAGTTG
Organism: Picea sitchensis; assembly: GCA_010110895.2. Lineage (NCBI taxonomy): Eukaryota > Viridiplantae > Streptophyta > Pinopsida > Pinales > Pinaceae > Picea > Picea sitchensis. The sequence continues at coordinate 89,454 of SNQJ01S0058017.1, read as the reverse complement.
TTTTCATGCTCCTTGGAGCAGCTCAATCTGATGCTCCATCTCTCCTGCATTGTTGGCTTTGGGAAGTTCTGGTGCAACCTTCCGAATCTCCATCCAGGCTTCAAAAATCCTTTCTTGCACTCTTTCTAGTCTATGCTCAACTTGGACCTTGGCCTATTCCTCTAGTTGTCTTGATGATTGCGCAAGGAACACTTCCTCCCTTGCGACCTCAGCAGACCTCTTGGCCTGCTGGAACCTTTGCTCCAATTGACCAGTCAATGCTCTGATCATTCCAATCAAGTTTGTTGCTCACCATTGTGCAAGGTTAGCATGAGACAATACTATGTCCCTGGGTGCTTGGGTCTGTAGTGGAATTCCACTGGCCACTGAGTGCTCTGAAAGAGTCCTTACCTCCTCTTCCCTTGTGGATGGTATTGGAACCAACCTTAACCTTAGTTCTAATGGAAAAAGTGTCAGAACCTTTGTTCTGGCTATGCAGAGCTGCAACAACTCTGTGCATTGCTGAGGGTTCTGGAGAACCAACTCCATCTGTTCCTGTGTGGATGTTGCACTCTGCCAAGATGTTGATTCTGGTTCCTTCTAAACCTTTGGTATCTTCGACCCATTTCTTGCATCTGTGCCTTGCGTTGCACTTTCTTGGCCACCCTCAAGCTTGGGCATTGAGGGAATTTGTTGGGTACTTGGAGCTTGTGACTCTTCCATGGTTTGGGTGTCCTTTTCTGACACAAGGGGTATAATCTGTTGGTCCTGGATGTCCAGGTTCGGACCCGTCAGTTGCAGGCTCTGCTCTGGTACTTTGGGGTTTGGACCAAAAACTTTTGGTCTCAGCTCAGGAAACTCCTGGGTTGTTTCTGGGAGTTCTTTCTCTGCTTTCTCTGGGGGATCGAGTTGCATCGGCTCTGGATCTGTGGTTTGGGGTAGACTAGTGGTTTCTGGGGGTGGCGACTGGGTTTTTGGTGATGGAGGGTTCTCAGTGATGATGGTGGATGGAAAGGTGTCAGGCTCATGGTTGTCTTGAATATGGATGATGGGGGTTTCTCTGACCACTGAGCAAGTGCATAGGACAATTGATGCAATGGGTTGGGGGTTTATAGGTTTACTTGGCGAGACCCCGATTCTAGGCTTCTTCACCATTGGTTTGGTAACAAACACAACACTCAAGATATTGTTTATGTCCTCACTTGTCAACACGACTTTATCTAGCAGCGGATGGAATAGCATCAACATTCTTTTCTTACGCTCCAATGGTTGCATCTTGTCTTCCTCCTCAGAGTCTGACTGTGCTAGAGATTCTTTCTTCTGCACCTCTATACCTGAGCTCGGTCCTACCCCTGCTTCTTTTCCTTTCTTCTTCAGTAGCTTAGCGGGAAGAATATAGTGCATCCTCGACTTGCGCAGGTTGCGTTTAAATCTTGGACACAACATTACCTCTTTGTCGAAGGCATCCTCGTTCAGGTAGAATGACAACATCCTTGAATGGAAGTCTTCCCTGCTAACATGCCTTGACAATACAAACGTATGATGTCGGTTCATGCTAAAGGAAATGTTCCTTGTGTTGCAGTTGAGGCGTTCCTGAAAAATACATAGCCTCTGTGTTGCATCTATCAGACCATTGTACCACTTAGCAAATGTTGCGGTGTTGGAAGCTGTATTCTCCAAATCCGACCTGGACTACCAGGGCTCGAACATCTTTGCTATGCACCCCTTTTCTGGTAGCGTCGGTGCCCTTCCTAGAGGTGGCTTCCACTTGAACATTGTGAATTTCATCAACAAATATCCGTAGGTAAAGTTTTCTCCCTTATCCTAGGCTTCCTCGCAAGCCACTAGTAGTTCCTCCAGCAGGTAACCACACCAATTGAACACAGCGCCATTGGCGCAAAAGTCCGCTACTAACAATGCATCTACCATGTATTTTTCCTTGTAATATGATCTCATAACCTTGTTGGCTATGATGTAACATCTAGTCTTGACTATCTCTAGTAGTATGGGGTCAATTTTTGTTGTGTGCCCCCCCCCTCTGAGTGTGGAATATTTCATAGAGGATGGGCTCCCATTTCCTTTTGCCGTGATTACCAAGACCCTAAAATCCCTTGGACACATCCTCGCCTTCGAGGGATAGTCCAGTAAGATGATGGATGTCTTCAACATGGATTGGGTACTGCCTGTCCATTTAGAGACTTCGGTCATGCACCCTGCTAATAAGGAATTTGGTGCACCACACAACCTCACCAGTGGTACCTAATACTGGTAGGTCTCTGAGGTTCATTATGGTCGAGTTGAATAAGTTGATAAATTCTAGTTTTGGCATGAATTTCATGCCTCCCAACTCGTCTGGAGCCATATCCCAGAAGACAACTATGTTCATCTGGGGAACAAAGATGGATCTGTTAAGTCATGATCGAGGTGCTTGACCTACTCCACCTTCCCCTTGAGATCTCCCACGCGCTTGACTCGGGGGTTGCAGGGCTCGTCCGGTACTACATCCTTGGACATGGTGCTTCATCTTCTTGTGGCTCTCGGCATTGTGGATTCTGAGTTATCACAACTTCTGCAGTGAGCTAAGGATTATGGATCACAACTATGGGTTTCACAACTGCATAGGCTTTCTAGTTCTACATAATTCGGAAATTGCTCGGGCTTAGCGGCAAGTTTAGCAATAACTATTGTTCATCATGACCATATGGACACAACTTGGATTTGAGTTGTCCGATGGGATATGTTAACGGGGTAAATCCTATCGGTCGATCCTGTCATTTACTTGTGTGAGTTGGATAGGGATGTGGATGGTTTCATACCTTTCCGTTTGATTGGTGAGAATCTAGGCACGAATACCGATGGAATCTTCAAGTATCGTGGCTTTATGACTTAACTAACTTCTGGGAAGTTCTGCATCAAACAACACTTAAACAAAAAATGAACTATATGTCGTGGCACAATACTGCACATGTCGACTTTATTTACTGAATTTACAAAAAGTGCAGAAAAATTCAAAATTAACTATTATACATGCTCTTTCGGACTAGAACGCCAATCTGTTTAGCTCAATTCAGAGAGATATAGGGCTTCAGGTGAGCACCATTCACCCATCCTGGCCACAACATACCATCTAGTTGTGCAAGTCTGATTTCTCCTGAATGTCGGATCTCCTCAATTATGAATGGTCCCAACCAATTCATGTGCAACTTGCCAGGATGCTTCTGGTACCGACTATCATAGAGTAGAACTTTGTCTCCTTGCGTAAATACTTTAGTCTTAATGTGAATGTCATGCCAAGATTTTTGTCTTGCCTTTTCAACTGACTGGTGGAAGTCTACTAGAAACCTGGTCTCCTCAAGTTCTTCTAACTCCGTAAGTCTCTGCGCAACTGATTCCTCCTCCTACATATATGTGATCTGTGCAATGTACAAGCTTGGAGTGATAAATTCTGCAAGCACCACTGCCTCTTTCGCATAAACTAGCTGGAACAGTGTGTACCTATGGAGTTTCTTTGTGGTTGTCCTGTATGCCCATAGTACTGATGGAACTCTGTCATCCCAATATTCCTGATTTGCACAACAGACCTTTGTCAACCGTCTTTCCAGAATCTTGTTGAATACTTCTACTATTCCATTGGCTTGCGGGTGATAGGGGATGATTTTGTGATGTTGGATCAAGAAATATGCTGTAATATTTTCTATAGTGCTACTAATGAAATGGGCTCCTTGATCACTGGTTAAGATCCTAGGACATCCAAACTGGGTGATAATATTCTAAAAAATGAACCTGGCAGCAATATTGGTCGAATAGTTCTGAACAACTGCTGCCTCAGCCCAACGTGTAAGGTAGTCATTTATGGTAATGATGTACCTCGCCATTGAATGCTTAACTGTGGGGTTTATCGGTCCAATGAAGTCAACTGCGCATTTCTCAAATGCCTATAGAGCTTGAACTGGTTGTAGTGGTAATTCATCTCGTTGTGACAGCTTACCCACTCTTTGACAAACATCACATGATCTATCATATACCTTTTCCTCCTCGAAGAGCGTTTCCCACCAAATTCTAGCTTGTATAACTTTCTGTGAGTGGTCTTTCCTCCTACGTGACCTCCTGCAACTCCGTTGTGGCATTCCTAGAGTATATCCTATATTTCATGGTCCAAGACGCATCTTTTGAGGATACTATCTAGTCCCATTTTATATAGTTGTCTTGTGATCAACTAGTATTTCGCTGCTCTAACAACCATGTGGTGTTTCTAGGTTGCAGAATATGTTTTTGGGTAGGCCCCCATACTTAAGAAGACTGCTATGTCCTCTAGGTACTCTGGTATGGCCTCAACTCGGAACAAGTCTGCATCTGGGAGTTGATCATCAACTGCTCCTCCACTTTCCCCTGACTCTAATATGGAAAGGTGATTAGGTCCTACGTTGCATCTTCCCGGATTAACATTAACTTCAAAAGAAAATTATTGAAATAATAGAAACCATCTACAGATCCTCCCTTCCAACACAAGTTTGTTAACTAGATATTTCAATGCCGAGTGATCAGTAAATAATTTGAAATGAGAGCCTAACAAATAATGTCTAAATTTCTGAAAAGATTAAATCATGGCTAAACCCTCCCTTTCTATCATTGTTTAGTTGTGCTCTGCTTGTGACAACTTCTAGCTCGCAAAGTAGATAGGATGATCGATGGCTCCATCTCCAGGTTGTGCTAAAATAGTTCCTAAGGAAATTCCTGAAGCATCTACATGGATGTGAAATTCATTTTCTTGGTTTGGGAATATAAGAATTGGTGTTGTGTTGAGCTTCTCCTTTAGTGTCTCGAACACTTTTTCACATTCTGGAGCCCATTGGAACATCTCGACCATTTTCAATAGATTCTCCAGAGGTGTAGTAATGTTGGCATATCTTCTGATGAACCTGCGATAGTACCTTGTGTGTCCCAGCATGGAGCACAACTATTTTTTGCTCATAGGTGGTGGCATTTTCATAATAATCACAACTTTGGATGGGTCTACCAATACTCCTTCTCGAAAGACTATGTGGCCCAACAAATTCCCATGTGGTATGCAGAATATACACTTTCTGATATTCAACGATATATGCAATTCTATGCATCTGTCAAACATCAAACATAACAACGCTACATGTTCCTTGAGAAAACTATATATCATCCAGTCATCCATATAAACTTCTATAAAATTGTGAATAAACTCTTTGAAAGTTTCTATTACAGTCCTAGAGAAAACTGCAGGGGCATTCTTCAAGCCGAATGGAATCACATTGTATGCGAAAGATCCCCATTATGTTATGAATGTGGTCTTCTTTTTTTCCTCTTCGACGATCCTGACTTGGTGGTACCCTAAAAATCCATCTGTAAAAAGAAATTCTTTAATCTTTTGGAGGACTACTTCAAGCTCAGGGTACTTACTTGTAAACGAGAAGTCCTTGCAAAAATGAGCTGCCAGCGCTTGCCAGCCACTGGTTTGTCTTCTGGTTTTCTCATGTATGAACCAAGCTGTTGGGATTGGACCTAGGGAGTGGGGAAATACCTGAACCCAGAAGTGAGAGGGTATTTCCACATCTTGCCACTGTGTCATGCACTGTTCAATATGCACTTTAGGATCTGATTCCCCATTGAAAAGTTGTGCAACTTGGAGATCCGTCTTCATCTATGGTTCCAACTGCTCCTTATTTTGAAACCTATACTTGATATCTTGCTTCACATCATCCCAATCTCTGAGTAAGGCTTTGTGATTGGCCCACCATCTGGTAGGGGTGTCTTGGAGAGCTACATCTAGTATTGAGATTCTTTGATCCTCTACTATCTTTTATTCAATGCTGAGAAGAAAAATATTGAGTCCTGAGGTACCATCATTTACTGGATATTCTCTAACTTCGGTCCCAACCCATCTTGTTTCTCTGATAGTTCTACATCTTCTTGAGAATTTTTTGTACAAACCTTGCTGCCAACTATCAAAAGCCAGTTCTGAATCTTCGCCTACTGACTGTATACTCCTCCAACTTACTAATCCATCAACAATAGGATTTATATAATCATCTCTTGTTCCTATTGTTACACTGTACAGTTGATCCAAGTCTTCTCCCTCCATATTATTGTCTATTGGCTTTGTATATATGGTCCCTAAATATGGATCCAAAGGTTGAACTAGTTGTCATAGGTCCAATCAATTCCAAGTAGTGGAGGGTAAGGGTCCTTATCTCCCATGATCTTAATCACCTCAAAGCTAGCCACTGTCTTTACTCCTGCAACATATATTTCCACATTCTCCAGTCTTCCTATGGGGAAAATACAATATTGGTTGGCCATTCTTAACTGAATTGGGGAATATGTCAGCCTAGGTTTTCCTAAGGCTTCCCAGGTCTTCTAAGGAAGAATGTTCACATTGGATCCTAGATCCAACATGACATCCTTAATCTCAAATTCGTCTAACTGGGCTACTAGTCTGAATTCTTTTTCAGTTCATACTTTTATTCTCTGCACTCTCTGAGTACTCTTCTTAGGAATATTAGCCCTTATTCTTGATTATATGGGTTCTTCATTCCATAAGACTAGGTATATCGCATTGCCCAACTTCTTTGTTAATTGATCATTCCCAAGAATGTCAGAAAATAATTGAAACCAAAGGTCAACTACATTTTTAGGTTACTCATGTTGTCTCGGTGTGGCTACAGGGTTTTTGGGTGCAGGGGGTGAAGAAGGGACTTGCACAATCTTAGGGTAAACAATAGGTTGTGGGGATTTCTCTCACATATCAGGGCTAGGAATATTCTGAAATACTTCTATGGCATATTTAAAGAACAACTTATGTTTTAGAGGGTCATACTTGTCTTCTTTAGGTGTTGCTTTCTAGATCTGGGGTAGAGTATCAACATCAAATTTTGCCTTTTCTCCTCCTCGAGTAACAATATTGAGGTTGGGAAATTGTCCTTTACTAACTCTCTTGATTTTTGCATTGATGAGGTTAGTTCCTCGTTATTGTACCTGATATTCCCATTTTGCAATTAATTCTGAGCAGTCTTCAATCACATGCCCATTAGTTCTACAATGAGAGCACCATGATCGCCTCAGATGAGGACAGTCTCTAGCCATGTTTCCTTTCTCATGACAGTTATAACATATTCTTGGCCTTCTTCTCCCAATTCTTCTTCCTCTGAAGTCTCCTCCGACTCCACCTCCTCGACCTCTTCCCAATCCCTAAGGGTTTTCATTCACCCTGAATATTGTTCAGTCTAACCTGTCTGCCAATTCATCCAACACTCTACATTGATTGGTAGTATGTGTGGTAGATGCGCAGAAATCACAGTGTACTGTATTTGGTACTGTCGAATATTTATTCATAATGGGGCACTGTCTTGGACCATGTCCATGGATTCAACAGATTTCAAAATACTCAGCTACTGGTACTGCTTAGCTCCCTGGAAAAGCATGATAAGGAGTGGGGTTATGGAATGGTATGTTCGTAGATACTTGCACAAATCCTCCCATGGGTCCTGCTGAGGGTCCCATTGGATTCTGAAGATGTCCCATTCCCCTCATTCATGGACATTTGTTTTCCATATGTCCTTCTATATAACATACGGTGTACTAGACCTACGGTCATCTTGGTATAGGTATTGTCAGCTCGTGAATATTTTTTGTAAGTGTTGATATTTTCCCTTGTAGTTGCACCATATTCACATCTGTTGGGGGTCTGCTCACTCTCAGGCTCCTAGGGTATCCCTCCATGGCTTCAATCTTCATCGATTGTTCCAAGGAATCTGTCAAAGTGGCTATCCGATGTTGCTTTAGCGGAATCCGGGTTAGAGGTAGAAATCCCTGAATGTACCATTCCCTTCGATGTTCCTCATGGATTGGATGTGCTAACCTCCCTATAGCATCTTTAAAATTCTAGCTATATTCCCAGGCTTATTCAGATTCCCTTTGCTGGATCTCGTGCAACTCATACATAGCCTGTTGTTTTGACTGAGGTAGTTTAAACTCTTCTATGAACTTGGTCTGTACCTGGACAAGTGTGAACGCTTGACCTTGCATTCCTGGTACTCTTGGCTCAATGAAATTCATGTACCACTTGAGAGCATGACCTCTCAAGGTAGTCTGAAACTCAACCAACTTGTTCGCATCCAGAGTCCCTCTATATCTCCAGATTGCTTCGTAAAAGAACCAGTGTTGTTCAACATATTCATCTCCCTTGCCCCAAAATTCTGGGTATCGGGCAATCAAACCTCCCATGTGACTAGCCATTGTTTATCTTGGTGCTTTTATCAAAATGAAACCTAACTATTATCACTGAAATTTCATCCACAAATGGTTACAGGAATCCAACATCTTCAAACATCTATGAGTCCACCCATGGACCAAAATTACCAAAAAAGAATTTCCAAAAGGTCCAAAACTATACAACTAGTTATAAAATCAAGATGCTCTATGACTACACAGGGCACACATGCACATGCGCCATCCAGAAACGAAGGAAAAGTGGACATGTGCATGATGCGCAACTGTGGACGCTAAAAGCCATGCACACCTAAGAACGATGCATTTATGAGGTTGGTTGGCCTCCCACCCACTTCTGGTTCATCTTCCAAGTCGATTTGACATCCAAATCTCAGCTGGATCTAGTTGGGTGGCTGGTCAAAGACCTAAAGGTGCCCTAAACAACCCCTTTTCACACTAAAAGCTGGTTGCACAATACCTCAAAGTGGTGCTATAAAACAAGGCCATGGGTGCACTACATTTTCAAGGAATTCATTTGTAAGGTTATGCTGCTACTATTCTCTTGGGGAATCCTCTTTTCTCATCAAGAGAATACTAGCACCATTCCACTTGGGAAATCCACATCACCTTTTGAGTGGGTTAGCTTGGGATTCTTTCACCATTTCTTTCAAGTTTTCAAGTTGTAAGAAGAGCTTAATCTTGGGGGTTCAAGAGCCCTCCCTTGGAGGAAGAAGGGACCCAAAGTCCCCTTTCTTCTCAGTGTTTTATTTTCACTAATACAATCCTTTCCATTGGTGACATGAGTCTTGTTTGTTTCTTGTTCTTATGTCCTTATGCTCAATAGTTTAGTTGTTCTCTCCTTTTCTAGTTTAATTCTTAGCTTGGTCTTTTATGTTTATTCCTCTAACCTTTTCCTTTACTACTGTCTTACTTAACTAACCCAACTAAGCTTGTAAGCACCTCTGTTTTTCTCATTTAGGTGACAAAAGAGGCGCAACATATTGGCGACTCCACTGGGGAAAGGTATCAATTTCCTACCCCATTTGGGTCATTTTATCTCTTCTTTCTATTTATTTAACCTGCAGGTGCCATAGCCAGCCCAAGATGACTTGCAAAACATCAAATTCAAGGCCAAGTTCAGAGAATTTCATTTGAAATTTTCTTCACGGCCGTGTGACAATTGTGCACGGGTTTATTGGCCCACAGTCGCACATCGTGCACACATGCACCAAAATCACTGTATTACTCATCACATTCTATGCACCTGCGCCCATCAACCTCTTCTAATTCACGCATTGGCACCCAGTGTGCCTCTGTCTACTCTAAGACCCGTTCACATGTGCAAAAAAATACACATTGTAAGCCTTTTTGTGATTTGTGGAAGGCCCCTAGCCTTCTTAAAGATGATTCCATACATGATGTAATCTGCACCACACTTAGTTCCCTCTCCATATAAAGGGATTAGTCAAAACACATAATCACTTAGGGGGTTTAAAACCATTATTTCCTCTTTTGCTTTCATTTTGCCACATGGATGGCCCACTTTGACTAAGAGTATAAGTTGGAATCATTTGTAATCACATATAAAACTTGCATTGGGACCAGAAATTGGATATCAATCATTGATTATGCTCTTCTCTCGCGCTTCAAATCGATCTTGAGAATCAGAAAGAGGTTGTAGGACAATTTCATCTCCCTTAAAGAAAACTAAAACCTTTAGGAGAGGACAACAACCCCCTCGGGACTCCTCTTAGTTTATTTTTCAAACACATCTCAAGATTGTAACGGGCCCATACATGCCCACA
>SNQJ01S0058017.1:52975-74376 GCA_010110895.2 Picea sitchensis | reverse complement strand
GGATTTGATGTCAAATCGACTTGGGAGCCGATCCATTAGTGGTTGGGAGGCCGACCAGCTTCATAAATGCATCGTTTGGCAGGCGCGTGGGTTTTTCACCCCACAGCCGCGCATATGCGCCCTATGTACGAATATAATGCACGCATGCGCTAGTTTACCATGGGCGCGGTGCGCTTTTTAATCTTTTTAGCCAACTTTGTATAGTTTTGGCCTTTTTGATGTGCTGTGGAGTTAATCCTTGTGCCATGGATGATTGTTTTTCTGTTTTGATGATGTTGAGTTCTTGTCGCCCTGTGCGGACGAAATTTCAGTGATAACACACACCACTGTCCAGCGTTACCTCAATTCTGACAAACACTAATAGATGTACGCTAGATCTTTCAGCACACACCCACCCCAGCTCCTATCACCAGCATCCATTATGTCACAACCTCAGTCAATGAACGTATGATATGCCCTTTCTCTCTCTACGAATCCCTAGATCATTTCACATATCAATTTCCTATGATCATTGAATATAGGCAATGCCAAGTGACCCTCATTCAAACTCCTACACCCCCTATAGAATCAATGATTAACGCTACCCTATCACCAGAGATTCTTCATATTATTGCTACTAAGACAGAAACACTCCCCACTACTCCATGGTTCTTGGATGACTTATATGAGTATTTACCCCCAAATCCCCCCAATTCTCCTGTTCATTTCCCCACGAAAATTTTATTCCCAACTACCATTTATAACCCTCAGTATCTCGATATTTGGTTTATGACAAGTGAACCATCACAATCTCATTGCATCATCCCTCCTACTTTTTCACCACCAGAAGATAACCACATGGTGACCATCATCGATATCACTCTTTTAGATCCCTTGTATTCCTGACAATTCCACTGTGACGAGGACATACTTGAGGAATTAACCACCCCCGACTACCCATGGGATGCGCTACACCATAGAGCGCTCTTCTTTTCACAGGAAGCCTTCACGCCTCCTAACCAACACCCCATATATGCAGTCAAAACCAAGGATTTTATCCCATCAGGGCATATCAACTGGTTCAACAACCCATCCCTGCCCCTGACACTTTTGAAGAAGGCAATATGGCCAACATTTCCCCTACCATCAAAATCGATATTTCCATAAAAAATGGAGTCGTCGAGGAAATCACAATTGGCACTGCATGCACTCCTGAAAACATCACCACCTACAAAGCCCTCTTCCAAGAGTACCAGGATATTTTTGCCTGGTCATACACAGAGATGCCTGGCCTTGATCCCTCGATTTTCAAACATCGCATAGACACCTAGCCTGATATCACACTGTTTCGCCAAAAACAACGACCGCTACACCCATCCAAAGCAACGACAATCAAAGCTAAGATTGATAAATTACGCGCGGCTGGATTCATTTACCCTATCACCTATACCTCATGGGTCTCCAACCCTATCCACGTTAACAAAAAATAGGGCACCATCTGTGTATGCATGGACTTTCGTGATCTCAATCACGCCTATCCCAAAGACAACTTTCCAATGCCTTTCATCGACCAAATTATCGATGACTGCACATGCCACAAGGATTTATCCTTCATGGATGGTTTCTCTGGCTATAACCAAATCCAAATCCATCCAGTTAATCAATAAAACACCGCTGACACCACAACATGTTTTTTCTTTAATCACGCCATATCCCACTTTGGCGTACCACTCCAACTATTCTCTGATCACGGGAAACATTTTGAGAATGAGATTTTCTTCGAACTCTCATCCCAATTAGGATTCTCCCACAAGTTCACCTCACCATATTAGCCTCAGTCCAATGGATAGGTCGAAGCAATTAACAAGGTCCTCAAGACCATGTTGCAGTGCACGGTTAACAAACATAAGACCAATTGGCATCATATGTTATTTTCTATGCTATGGGATTACCGTATGACCATGAAAACTGCCAATGGTTTCACACCATTTCATCTAGTCCACAGGGTCGAGGCCACTCTTCCTGTCGAGTGCAAAATTCCCACCTTATGCACCACGATTGAGCTATTACCTAACATTGCTCCAATGGAACAACGTTTGCTGAACTTAGAGTCCCTAGATGAAGATCATCGATCTTCATTACAAAACAATGAGGCAGCCAAAAAATGGTCAAAATCCACCTTTGAACATCATGTCAACCTTCGCTCATTCCAGGAAGGTGAACTCGTCCTTACTTATGATATCGCTCACGATACCCTCGGCCATGGAAAATTTGAGTCACTATGGCATGGCCCTTACATTATCCAGCATTGTCTCACTAAAAGTGCATACATCCTATCTTCCCCCGAGGGCCTCTCTCTCAAAGAACCCATCAACAAGTTGTATTTAAATAAATTTTACGACTGAGCATAGCCATTCTACACTAGGTTATTTCTTTTATAGTGTTTTTTAATTTTATATTTTTTCCATACCTAACGTCTAAACTATCATTTGTGTTATTGACAGATGCCTCCTCCATCGAACTACCACATCGGTTACGCATATGGTGCCAACCGTTGGACACAGAATCTCACTTCGGTTGCTTGAGCCCTCTATTCCCCCTCACATGAACTACTCCACTCTAGTGGCATATGTTTGGGCTCCACAACCAACAACCAAGTCAAGTATACTACCGTCATTGGTCTCCTCATTGATGCCAGCCATCATCATATTCGTCACCTTAGCGTCTTACTTGACTCCCAACTGGTCGTCCTCTAGCTCAACGATGTGTATCGTGTCTGCGATCCTTTCCTCTTTCACAAATACCTGGAAGTTAGACTTTTATCTCGACATTTTGATTTCATTACATTTACACATATTCAAAGACAATTTAATCAAATCACAGATAACCTGGCTAACATTATACTAGATTGGCATATATCACATCAAGACACCTTTACCCACATATAAACCATCAGAAGTCTATCACAACATATAGATTAGACATCATACACAACATTAAAAAATTCTCACATACATGTGAACATCACACCGACCCCAAAATGTATANATATATATATATATATATATCGGTCAAATGTGCCATCAAAATGTTTACACAAAAATAGAGTACATCTTGTACAAAATCGGTAGTCCAGTAAACCAGCTCGGTACAAAATTGGTGTCACCACACCAAATGGGCTCACCAACCTATACACAAAAATACAAACATAGACACTCATGTGCCTCTAGAGCACCACCACGTGGCCCTGCCCAAAAATAGAAACCCTAATTCTATGTAGGACGATACGACAACTAACCTGAAGCTCATTGGTCCTGAATCAGCTGCCTCATCCTCCTAGAATCTTCAAATCTCCTCTGAATATCTCTCGTCCAACTACTCTGACAGAAGGTACAAATGAGGTGGCAATGTGGGCCCTACAACTATATATAGTCTTTTTTGTCAAACTTCCAGACTCCACTCTGGGAGCTCCGGATGTCTGTTTTTCGATCCTTATTCAGCCACGGGATCAACATCCCATCCTCTACATCAAGATAGTCCCCAAGACATTTTTCATCATTATCCCCTGGGGATTTTTTTTTTCCATACCCCGTCCAAGTACGCATGCTCATGTTCAAAATTATCAAATAAATGATTTTATGTTCAATTATCTTCAGATATTGTTCACGTTGGGTATTTGGTTGTCATGTGTGCAGGTACTTGGTCATCACACACCAACACGACACCTTTAGGTATATAATAAACACTGGCATGTAATCATTCCCTCTGAATCTCAATTGCATCTCCAGTCACACCCTTTGAAAATTGCCTTTAGGGTCCCTATATCCGGCTCTGCAGCATTGTCACCTCCACTGCATTTTGGGTACTGTCACTCGGTAGCACTTTCCCCCACATGAGTTGTCCCATTCATAGCCCCCTTTGGCACTTTGACACTCAAGATATTTTCAACCTTTATGGATGGGATTCCCGATAGTCTTACATCAGGTTGCGAATTAGCCACATACTCCGTCTCCTCATTTTGCTAGCCTACCCAATGGACTCCCAAGGCACTTCCTCACAGTTTTATTTTAACTGCACTCCTGCAGCACCATTTACCATCCATTTCATCCACCGCCGATTTGCCCATCTTCATACTACCTTTCGTACATTTCCCTAATACATAAACCTGCCTATGGGGCCCCAACCCTCCACTTGTTTTTTTTACACCAACTTGCGTCATCCTCAAGCCAATCCATCTTACACTGGGGATGCTATATCTATATTATTATCCCCACTGTTTTTTTAATTCTTTTTGTAACTAAGCCATTGTTTCTAGAAGTTTACATAGCTTTTTGTCGTCACCTTTGGCGACCTTCTTGGCATATGAAACCCATGTCACCCTTAGTTGGGGCATTCCTTATCACCTACTCCTGTTGACATCGTCCAGAAATCTCGAGTATCCCACAGGACACCTACTTCTACTCTCAGAGTTTGTTCACTTTCTCCCGCCTCTGGCACAACTTATCCCACGTCTCATTGTCCCCCTGACACTCGACCTCATTGAACGGTTGTGGCCACTTATACTTTGCATATATCCCCAACCAAGGGCAGTCTTGAGTCTCCATGCATCTTAAATTCGTCCATGTACCTCCTCAGTTCCTGACCTCACCTAGTTGATTTCACAAAGCCCTCTGCTTCTTGGAGTCGTGTCTCCCTTTTTTTTGACATCAGCACAGTTTCTAGAAGGGCGACAGTATCTTGACTCTCATTACCTTTACAATGAGGAGTCTCAGATGACACAGGGAGAACCATCATTGCTCTCTACTGTCATTGACCCCCATAACATTCGACTTCAACACTTTCTCATGTTATGGTGGGTCTTACTTTGCGACTATTGCAGTTGTTTCTTATATTTGCCGAAGACCTCTGAACTTTGTTGGGCTCTTAACGCCCACAAAATTCATGATACCTCTTACAGGTGTCATTGCCTACTGTTCAGAGTATGTTCCTCATCAAAATTGTCCTCTACTTTTATCAAAACCTCCCCTGAGGGCACTGTAGTTTTCTACATCAACACACAGTTTCAGTTACTGTACACCCCCCCCCCCTTTTTTTTGAGTTACATGACACGAGCATGGGGCATGCCCACCTCATTTGTACACAATTTATTTTACACACCTTGCAAAAGGTTGGGTCCTACAGGTTCCCTTCTCCTTCCAACAGGTCACTCTTGATACCCTCACTATCGCTCTTTCTTACAACGGTACTCTCAGTAGATGAAACATTGATGAATTTTGGCTATTCATATGCTCCTAACCTCATCCATCAGGGGGCATCTGTTATCACTGAAATTTCGTCCATAAATGGTTACAGGAATCCAACATATTCAAACAGATATGAGTCCACCCATGGACCAAAATTACCAAAAAAACATTTCCAAAAGGTCCAAAACTATACAACTAGTTATAAAATAAATATGCACTATGACTACACAGGGTGCGCGTGCACATGTGCCATCCAGAAACACAGGAGAGGTGCACATGCACACGATGCACGACTATGGATGCTAAAAGCCATGCACACCTGAGAACGACACATTTATGACGTTGGTCGGCCTCCCACCCACTTTTGGTTCATCTTCCAAGTCGATTTGACATCCAAATCTTGGCTGGATCTAGCTAGGTGGCTGGTCAAAGACCTAAAGGTGCTCTAAACAACCCCTTTTCACACTAAAAGTTGGTTGCACAATACCGCAAAGTGGTGCTATAAAACAAGGCCATGGGTGCACTACATTTTCAAGGAATTCATTTGTAAGGTTATGATGCTACTATTCTCTTAGGGAATCCTTTTTTCTCATCAAGAGCATACTAGCACCATTCCATTTGGGAAATCCACATCACCTTTTGAGTGGGTTAGCTTGGGATTCTTTCACCATTTCTTTCAAGTTTTCAAGTTGTAAGAAGAGCTTAATCTTGGGGGTTCAAGAGCCCTCCCTTGGAGGAAGAAGGTACCCAAAGTCCCCTTTCTTCTCAGTGTTTTCTTTTCACTAATACAATCCTATCCATTGGTGACATGAGTCTTGTTTGTTTCTTGTTCTTATGTCCTTATGCTCAATAGTTTAGTTGTTCTCTCCTTTCCTAGTTTAATTCTTAGCTTAGTCTTTTATGTTTATTCCTCTAACCTTTTACTTTACTATTGTATTTCTTAGCTAACTCAACTAAGCTTGTAAGAACCTCTATTTTTCTCATTTAGGTGACAAAAGAGGTGCAACACTAACGGTCTTGCTTGCGATCTACCAGCGGATCCCAATATCCTCCCTGTATTTGCACTTCCTAGCTATAATTGAATAACTAATCGTACTGGAACAAAACTAGTATGAGAAGGTAGTATCAAAATTACCACTTGTATAGAAGACACTTGGGTTATGGGCGATTCGGGGTTGGTGCCACTGGCTTCGGGGTTGTTTTATTTGATCTAGAGGGTCTCGTTTTATTCCACTGGAGCGGTCTCTTCAGTCGGGTTCCCGATCTCTCCTGTCATTGGGGTCAAATCTTCCCTTTCTTCTTCAAGATTCGTGTTGGCTTCCTCCTCTCTTACGTCTACACTTTCTCCTTCTCGTCCAACATCTTGGGGACTTATTTCTCTCTATGCTTCTCTCTCACTTAATCTTTGACTAGCAAGTCTTTCCTGTCTTCTCATCTTCCATAACTCTTCCATCTTTCTTTCCTCTACTTCTCTTGGTCTAACTTCTTTCTGCAACTTCTCAGGCTGTCTTTTTTCTTTCTTGATCTTATCGTGCCACCACTTCTCAACTATGTCGACTCTTTTCAAGGCTCGCTCATCTCTTTGAGTCCATTTCTCATTGTTTCTCCCCTGCATTTTTCAAAGAACCCTTCCCCTCTCTCAGGCCATGGATCTACCCCAGCCTCACCCTACCCCAAGCGAGGGTGTTTACACTGCCATCTCCGTCAGGGATATAGTCAACATCCCCTCTTCCATTAAGAAAATTATAATCCACAGGGGGATCTCTCTCAGCAGTCTTCCCCTTACATATTTCTTGAAAATCACCTCTACGCACGAAAAATATTGGTGGTTCTCAGCTGAAAAATCGATAATATATCCTTCTAATATGGTATTGACCCATAAATCAATCACACGCGTGACTGGACAATCCATTCGATGAAGTGTTGCAATTGTTTATGTATCCCAAGTACAAATCCTCTTGACTCGTTCCTGGAACTATGGAGCTTCTTGGAGCCTCTTTATCCAATGGAAAACTTCTTCTGGAAACTTAACCCAGAAAATCTCATACTGGTTGCTCGATATTTCTGAGTAAAAGACTGCTTCACGAGTATCTTCCACCGATTTGCCATTCAGATCTGCTTCTTTCCATATGAAGGAATCATAGTTTCTCTCCCACCATTGGTCAATATTAGATCTATGAATCTATGGAAGAATCCTCCCTACAGGTTCCCTTTTAACACAGGTCCCAACAACAAAACCATTTTGTTGGCGCAAGCTTCATCAGACCAAGGTCCTTCTCAGTTTACCAACAAAAGGTACCGAGTAGTCTAGAGCACTGACATTTTCATCTCCTCTGAAGAGAAGAAGTCTCACCTGAAGCGCTGCTGAGACAAATAGATAGGGAAGGGCAAGGAAAATACTTAGGAGGATTCACAGAACCTTTAGGACCAATCTTGATCTTGCGAAAGACATCTAACTATCAAAAATATTGAAACTCATGTGTGCAAGGACTGAGCCTACTTATTTTTTGAAAAATCATTTAAACACAAAACCATCATGTAGAACGTATAAACCATAAACAAGTATTGTAATGCATAAGTAAAACAAAGGAAGATACATCATATTTTGAAAATTTAGATCCTCCTTCATATTATCTTCAGAATATTTCTTCATTTGCAAGCTCAGAAATACACAGTAGTGCTCTGTTACATACTCTTGGCTTTGGATTCATGTCGCAGAGCTCTGACTCTTAGAATGGTATATCAATTACATTACAGACTCATGACTTGACTTGACTCAACTGACAACAACCTAATAGAGAGGGAAAGATCAGGTTGAACTTGATCACAATTCAGCTGAACCAATAGATAACCCTTTTACAATCATGTTCATCCCTATATATAAGCTAGGTTGTGTCTTCTGTCTCGGCTTGCATGCTTTCTTATTTTGTTGCAACCATTTTTTCTTAGCTGGCATTGCACTGTCCTTTTCACAACTGTTTTTTGTTGCTTCTCCTTGTTCTGTTGTTCCTCTTCTTCTGAACCTTACGCAACTCTTACTCGGCCAAAACTCGCACAATTCCTTATCCCAAAAATGAAGGGACCGACACCACCCGACTTGTTCTCTGTCTTTAAACTCTATCCTATGCACCTATCTTATCAAGATCATCTGTAAAACAATCATGATAACTGACAACATATTGTTAGCCAATTGTACTCTGTCACATCTTACTGAAGAAACTATCATCCATGTTGACAACATTACTAATGATGACATCAAAAATATGACTTCAAATGAACTAATATGTTTGTAATACTTGCACGACATTAGCTTGTCTTGAAGAAAAGTGTGATTGATCTTCCATTCTACAATCATCTCATGTTCTTGCTTAAGATCAATTACTTGATTTGAAACAATTATAGGTGTGTTTCTTGCATGATTTGCCTTTCTTAATTCTTCCATAGTTTGAAGAGATTGATTTGCCTTTATATGATGAGCGATGAACAACATATTCTTTGCCTGCTTTGATTAAGTGATATTGATTATGCTCTCTATAGAATATTGCTTTGTGATCATACAAATAAGGATTGCCTAAGACCATTCCACATTCCTTGAATGGCACCACATCACATATTGCCTCATCCACAAACTGAGATGAAATTGCAAACTTTAATGTGCATTTCTTTGTTATGTGCAGTTTATTATTGTTTCTTATCCATTTAAATTAGCAAGGCTTATGATGCATCTGAGGCTTATGATGCATCTGAGAGTTTAATACCAATTGTTTAACCACTTCCTCTGAAATAAAGTTAGATTGAGATCCACTATCTATCAATGTGTCAACCTTAGTATGTCTCATTATGACCCTTATGTGAAACAATTTACTTCTAGAATCAAATCCATCACCAATTTTACCTTTCAAACCAACCAATGAGACTTTAGATTCATCACCCAAATCCAATCCCAGGTTTGTTGTTTGTGTTGCTGTTGCAATTGTTTGCCTCCCTTTCCTTTCCTTGAACCACTTTGGTCTCCTCTCGGGATGCAATTGCAAACAATGCTCCTCATCATGCCCCTCTTTCTTGCAATGCTTGCAAGAGGGATTCTCTTCCTTTCTTGCCACCAAATTTTCCTTCTTGCTATTCCACCTCTTTTTTTTCCTCCTTCCTTGAAGACAATTCCCTTGATACTCCAACCCTTGTTTTCCCTGCTTCAATGCATGTTTCTTGAAAAGAAACCACATTAAGATTATTAGGTCCAAACACAAATACAGTGTTATGAATATGTGCAAGTAAACCTCCTATATGCTTCATAAGAGTTTCTTGGGTATGTAAAGGAATATCTAACAACAATGCCATTTTATGAAATCCATCTTTATATTCTTGCACTGTTTGTCACTTTCTTAGTTTAAGAGATTTCCATTCAATTAAAGCTTTCTCTTTATAACCCAAAGGATACAATTGCTTTCTAAGTGTAGAAATAAAACATTGCCATGATGGAAATACATTACCCACTTGTTGTGTGCCATTTTGCAACTTGCTTTTCCACCCGATGAGTGTTGTGCCTGCAATTCTAAGCGATGCCAACTTGATTTGAGTTGTCTCATCCTTGATTTGTTGCACACTGTAATAAACCTCCATCTGTCTGAACCAATTATCAATCCTCTCTGCATTGACTTCACCATCATACATAGGTAATCCAAATTTAATATATAGCTTAAGCATAGGCATATCATGTTTATGTTTATGGACATGTTTTCTTGCAGTGGATTTAGAACTTGAACTTGAAGAAGAAGAAGAGGATGGAGAAGAAGGAGGTGAAGGAGGAATTTGAGGAGGATCCTCTCCTTCTTCACTTTTGACCTTTGAATATTCACCTAGATTTAGTCTCTTCCTTTCCAAGTAATCCTTATATAGATCCTTCATCATCTCCAACATGGCAAAGAAAGTTTTTCTAAACTGTTTCTCCTCATGAGAAAGTCCCTCTTTCGATGCCATCTTCTCACTTTGAGAATTTCTCTTTCTCGATCCAATCTCAGGATTCTCTTCAATAATATCACCTTCACCACGATTCAAATTTTCCCTGGTAATCATGCAAAATCGAAAACCAACCGTCAACTAGCTCTGATACCACTTGATCCAAAAATATATTTTAATGACAATGGTTGAGTTTTAAAGCATGAGTTAATTAACCATTTAGGAAAACTGGTGAAAGAGGAAGAATTAATGAAGAAACATGGCATACATATAAACATATATAGATCTGAAAGTAATCATAATGAAACAACAAACCATAACAAGAGAAGTTGATAATGGAGTTGGGCAATCTCGCCTACGTCTCTGGGCCTTTGTCTCTGTGGGTGAAGATTTTTTATTTCTATTCAAATATTTAAAAGTACTTCATAATAGTGCCAAAAGGATTAGAAACTAATCTGGTCATGTTCTACCAGATCTCAAGAACCCAAAAAAACTAACAGCACTGAAAATGGATGAATGAAGCTCCCAGAAATGGCCCGCAAAGGTGCTCTCCTCAATGGCTTCCCTGCATAAAAATGAATTTGGCTCATCAATCCTTCAACATTTTCCTGTTCTGAACTTCCCTCCATGGATTCAAGAACCTCTGGTTTATATAGTATTGAATTGGGTAACAAATTCCCAACTCCCCCCCAAGATCTGGCCTAAAAAAGGGCCCAAAATCCTCCAAAAATGACCAATATCTCTCAAAACTAATGAGAAAATCAATAAAATCTTTATTATAATTTTTTAAAAACCAAAAAGGGTTAATATTAGTGTGAAACCCCTTATCTCCAGGCTCTTGGGCATATGTATTCACTCCATGTGGCCAAGCGCTACTAGTTGTGCGCTAGCCCCCCTTCAGTTCTAGCTCCGATCATATGGCTCAGACCCATGTGGCCTCGAGATTACCTTCCACGCACCCATTGTAAGTTATCTCTGGCCCCCGGTCTAGCCGTTTGTTCCGTGCCTTGGTAGATGGACTAGCTTGATCGACTGATGCTAACCACTGAAATCTGTGCCAACTGTTTGCATCTGGGTCACATGGTAATATGGTTGTATGGTGGTGTATTTCTCTGGGGCTATACATATAATAAAATGCATGCGCCAATGTATAAGAGTTGGGTTATATGGTTTTCAAATGACCATGGGATGGGGCCTATCCCCAACCCTTTACCCCTCCGCCATTACACACACATCAATTTATATATAACTTTGCAACAATACATGTCAAGGACCACCGAGGGTGGTCTTGTAGCCCGACCCAGACCATAGGTCACGAGTTCGAATCCCGTAGACTCCAAATAATTTTTCCACAATAACCAAAGGAGGGGTGCCACATGGAAGCCCATGAATGGGCCACGTGGCACCATGTTATTCTCCCAAAAAAATTCCAAGTGTCAAACAATGACAAATCCACCTGTGTGTCCAGTCAGCCATGTACTTGGCATATCAACCCATGCCAACTATACCTGCCACGTCATCTTGTGCCACATGTCACCCTTGTAGTGGTGCCATGTGTCATGCTTTGACTTGTCCACATTTTCACCCTCCCATGTTAGCACCAACAAACCCTTCCACATCATTTGTACGGTCATACGGCCTGTACAGTCAGCTTCCACGTCAACACTGTACAGACTGTACAATCAACATGTTTCGACCTGTTTGACAAAACGAAGAGATCAAACTATATTTCTCATATGATGTCTGTTTGATCTTGTTCAAGTTGTGTTGGGTTCGTATCGATGAGGCATACACAGACATCCATTTTGAAGCAATTCTGAGCATTTTAGTTTTAGGCCTTCCTGGACCCATTTTGGTCCTGAGATCCATTCTGGATCACTTGTGCACCAAGATGGGTGTCAAATATTTTGAGTGATCTAGTGCTCAAGTATCATGGTGGTCTACATAGATACATTCAGGCCAAAATGGAGCTTCTGTACATCTCATCCTTGGGTGCAACCTATCGACATACCATCAAAATCAAGAAGAAGCTTAAGCAAAAGATGCGGCAATTTGGGAACAGGAACCCCTCACAGCAAAATAAGGGCAACCCCAACCCGAAAAACAAAATATAGAGAAAAGAGGGTCAACCTCAGGACAACTAGGCTAATCCACAAACAAAGAAGGACACTGAAAAAACAAAGAAAGATATTGGGAAGTGGTGCAACTTCTATAAGAGCCCCTGGCATAACATTGTTGATTTCCGCTCAAAGTAGTCATTGGTGGATGAGGTGAAAGCCTCCAAATTAGATGTGGGTTATGAATCTGAGTCAGAACAAAAAAGGGGGAGACAAATCATTGGCACGGAACCTATTCCCACCATTGCTACCACTAAGATCCATCCCGGTGAACCAGACGAGCCAGAGGAAGGCGAGTTCTTCTTTCATTCACAGATGTGGGTGAAAGGAATCTTATTGCACTTCATCATTGATAGTGGTAGCCAGAAGAACCTCATCTCAGCATAGGTCATCAAGTGGATTTCCCTACCAACAACGTCGCACCCACAACCCTATACCATTGGATGGATCTGCCAAGGAAGTGATCTCCACACCAACCAACAATGTCTCATGTTGTACAACATGAAGCCCTTAAATGATGAGGTATTGTGTGATGTTGCTCCTCTCGAAGTTTGTAATGTTATTTTGGGATAACCTTATTTATGGAAACATCATGTTGTATATGATTCTAGGCCTTGCAGTGTTATTATTTCTTTGAACATGAAATTGTACAGGACACCTGAGGCAGTCCCACCTAGGTTTATTTCCTCGATCTCTGCCAAGCAATGAAGGAAGGTCACCTCTCAGACCAAGAAGTTTTTCTTGTTCATGATTCAGTCTCAAGGTGAGCGAAAGATTGCAGCCACATCCAGGGCCTCAGTGACCGACCTCTCCACATAGTAGAAGTAAGTGGATAAGGTCGTGGAAGAATACACATATATATTCTCCTCACCTACCAGGGTACCTTTGAACTATCAGGTCAAGCATCCCATCGAAATAACCCCCGATGCACCGCTACCAAATGGGCCAGTCTACCACAAATCTCTCTTAGAGAATGAGGAGATCAAGCGACATATCCAAGAACTTCTCCACAAGGGGCACATTTGTCCCATCTCATCGCCTTGTGGGAGCCCAATCGTGTTTGTGCAGAAGAAAGATAGGACAGGGTAGATTTGCATTGATTATTAGGTCCTAAATAAAATCACAGTCAATAACTGGTACCCGATTCCTCGAATTGATGGTCTCCTTGATCAGCTCAAGGGGGGAAAATACTTTAGTAAGATTGATCTAAAGTCTGGCTACCACTAGGTCCCAATAGAACAAACAGATGTATGGAAGACAACCTTCAAGTCAAAAGAAGGTCTTTTTGAATGGGAGGTCATGTCCTTTGGTTTGAAAAATGCTCCAACGACTTTCATGAGGATGATGGACAATATCCTGTGACCTTTCACCAATAATTTTGTAGTGGTGTATCGGGATGACATCTTCATCTACAACAAGACTTGGGTGGATCACTTGCAGCATATTCAACAGGTTATGCACACCCTATGATAGCAAAAGCTATATGCCAACATAGAAAAATGCTCCTTTGGCATGGACAAGGTCCAGTACCTAGGCTACATCATTGATCACCATGGTGTGCATGTGGATCTAGCCAAGATCCATGTCATCCGTGACTATCCGTCTCCAACCACACTCATTGAGATTCGAAGCTTCTTGGGCCTTTCCAATTTCTATTGCAGGTTTGTGTTGGGATTATCCCATATTGCATGGGACCTCAACCAAGTAACTAGAGGTGGTGGAAAGGAAAAATTTGTGTGGGGAGTGTCCCAACATCAAGCGTTCGATGATTTGAAGCAACGCTTGTGCTCAGCCCCAGTACTTTCATTACCATACCTGGAACATCCCTTTGAGATCAAGATAGATGTTTTAGACTATCTTGTGGGTGTATTTCTCACTCAGCATGGATACCTCATGGACTATCATAGTGAGACATTATCAAACGTCATCTGTAAGTACCCTACTTATGAAAATGAAATGTACCCCATTCTGCAAGCCTGCCTCCAGTGGATACATTACATTATTGGGAAGGAGATAGTCATGCACACTGATCATAAGCCACTATAGTTCATGTAGACACAAGGCAAATTGCAAAATGACTTCCATCAGAAGTGGTCCACATACTTGCAGCAGTTCCACCTCAACACCAATTATAAAAAAAAAGTACCAACCGAGTCACTGATTGTCTCAACTGACCTCGCCACCACCTACCAAATGTTGGGCACAAACTTAGTTGTCACTAACTTCCATCTTTAGGACGGGTTGTTGTGCCATCTGGTCCATATTTGTGTTCCATCAAGCAAGTGAGCAAATTTGATTTGGGAATCCCACTATAGTTGGGTGGCAGGACACTTCAGCGTCGAAAATACAGTGGCAATGATATAGAAACATTTCTACTAGCTGAAACTTCGACACGATGTCAACAAGTATATCAGGTCCTGCACTTCCTACTCTATTGCCAAACTGACCACTAAGAAATAGGGCATGTACACCCCTCTACCTACTCCTGAAAGGCCATGGGAATCCAACTCAATGGACTACATGTCGCACCTTCCATCCACCAAGAGGGAAAATGACTATGTTTTTGTGGTTGTTGATCGCTTTTCCAAGATGAAGATTATAGCTTCCTACAAGAAGAGTATCACAACAGAGGCCACTGCCAAGATATTATTTGAACGAGTTTGGGTACATTTTGGAATCCCACAAACCATTGTCTCTGATCGAGAAATTCGGTTCCTCAACACATTCTGGTCGAGCCTCTAGTCACTTTTGGACACCAATATCACCAAATCCACTGCCTTCCTCCCCCAAATAGATGGCTAAACCAATATTCTCAATCAGATGATCATGCATATCCTACGCATGTACAATTCCAAGCACCCCCACACATGGGATGAGAGTCTTCCCTATGTTCAACATATCTAACATAGCTCAACCGACCACAACCCCTTTCAGGTGGGATTGGGATTCCAACCTTTGGGTCCCATGGATGTTGCAATACCCCTTGTAGCCACCCCGACCAACTCATCACCTACTCTGTTATTTGATAAATCATTGAATGTGGACATAAACTAATCTCCCTAGATCCACCTGGATCTAGAACAAAACAAGATGGGACATGATGCTTTCCCTAAGTTACAATCATTGAATATACTACCAAAGAAGGAATAAATGACATACCTTTGAATATCTTATGTCTTTGTTGTCCCTGCTTCACTCTGGTGCTCTTGTGAAATCAAATCTGCAATGACACAAACCAACCAGAGTGAAATAAACAATAGTAGATTCAATGGAAACCTAAACATGTGATCAAGGAGTCATGTAATAAAATGATAATGATTTTATGGGAAAGAAACATTCCACCATATTATATTAAGTAAAAATAGAAGATACAACCAAACTGCCTTGATGTCGCAAGTTCCCTTTCAATGGTCCTTTGTTCCAACACACACATACACTTGCTCCGAAATTTGCATGAATATGATCCACAAAAGCTTGATGGACAAATGGAGACCTCAAGTATCAATTGAAACATGATTCCTCACACAATCTTCAGCCTACTCTTTCATCAATTCCTTTCTTAATCTTGCTTAACCTTTTCCATGAGAAACCCATTATTATATAGGAGAAGGAGAAGTGGTTAAATGGATGAGGATGATCCCACCAAATGAGAGAAGCCAGTAGGATCACAACCATATGGACGTCGCCTCACATTCTAGAAGATTCCCCTTCTAGAAACTTCGTGAACTTCTTCCCTTTTTTAGCTTTCAAACACTGCCACACCCTGCCTATATAGCAGCTTGTAGAAACCCCATGAGCCATCTATAGAGTAGCCTACGGAAATCAAGGATTTCCGCACTATGTACTACATGCAACCTACAACGTCCTTCCAAAAATTAGTCTTGTAGGGGAAGAAGTCAATTATTTTTCTCATGCAAAAGATCCTTTTTAGAGCCTGGACACATGCTTGTAGAGTCATCATCAGGGTGACCAAAATAATGTGTAACAGAATGCCCCCCAAAGTATGATGTTGGAACTCATGATAGCCGAAATACTTTGTAAAATGCGTGTGTGTGTCAGGAAAAAGGAGCGCACCAATCGGGAACCTGCAAACAATCAAGCATCTATGCAATATTATACCATTTATGAGGTAGACATTCCCATGCTCAGACTACAAGTGATTTAAATCATGAATGTAATTCATGGCCACCAATTATACATTATGGATCCATGTCACCAAGATTCTACATAGCCACCAGTAATACACTATGGATCTATGTACTGGAAAGCTCAAATTTAGACATAGCCACGAGACATACAAAGTGGATCTATGTCTCAATACAAATCCAAAATACTCCATCGCAGCTTGGACCAAAAATGATGAGATCCAAGGTCTTGAATCTTGTTGTGTGTAAGTATGAATCTAGCCATGTGATTACAAGTGTTGAAGTCGAACATGGTAGAAACCACTTGATTACCGATCATTGATGAAAACCGTTAACAAGTGTGAGGGAAATCACCATTGATGTCAATGACTCCCAAGGTAAAATAGTACAATCCAACGAATGTGAATAAATGAGTTGAAGTGGAACACTCGATGGAATCTCTCTATCAGGGACCAATGATGTGAATCCACTGTCGAAAGTGAAGGAACCTGCCATTGAGGCATGCATGCTCTAAGGTACTAAATTATTTCTATGTCTTGTTCCTGGATGATGAGTTGAAGTTGACAGAAAAAGACTCGTCACAAGAGGGCCTTGATGTATCCCCCATCAGTCACACAAAATAAGTAACATATTTAGGGTAGATCAAAGTATGAAAATTATTTGAAACTGACACAGGGAAGGCCGACATGGTAGGAATTGACAACTGTAGATGGCTGACTCGATAGAGGGCTTGTTTGGACTTCTCTTGAACATATGAACGACACGACGATGATCTTGGCAGCATTGACTCAAGGATGACCCAAGATATGAACTTGCAGAAAGTCAGACGAGAGACAAATGGATTTCCCAACCCAGATTCAAATGATGAAGGGGGGTGTCATGTTCAAGAGTGACTCTTACTTCCACCAACAAAAATACAGAGGCACATTTCTTTCCCAAATTCCCCCCCACCATTTCTGGCGAGTACCTCTTTATTTTTACGCAAGGTTGAGTAGGATAACATATGCCTGTTGATGTAATCCCATCCTTCAGACAAGTCCCTCGGAGTATGTTTAACGAACCCTAAGAAGTAGTGGTTCAGTCCTATATGGGTCTTTCGATGTTTGTTTAATGAGTCCAAAGATAGAAAACTCAGGGTTTTTCATTTTTTGAGAGTCTGAAAAACACTTAAAGAGAATTCTCTCAGTTCCTTTTTCATAAATTAGTCCGATGAGACCAAAAGAGTGATAAAATATCACCCATCAAACATTTTCTTCAAATACTTTTATGAGCATGAAAATAAAAAGGTTTCTCGGCCATCTTTTCATTTTTATGGAGCGTGAAAATATCTAAAAGGATACTCCATGAGCTTCACTTTTCATGTTACCATGACAAGTACGAAAAAATGACAAAAGTATTCTCGTTTACGTTCTCATTGATTTTCGAGCACAGAATGAACAAAGACTAAGCTCGAGGTTTTTCTGAAAAACCCTAAAAAGTATTTGTATATGTGACGAACAGAAAAACAAATCATGAAAAAATATCCATACTTCATTGTTCAGGATCCAAGTTCTTCCATCTGTGAGAAAACAAAATAATCACGAGACCATTAGACCTTTAAGTTTTGATAAAATGCATTTAAATAATATGAAATATTAATGGAAAAACCAAAAAATGAAATAAATATGGGTAAAATCTATTTTTACTATTTCATTTTCATTTTTCCGAAAACTTGCCTAGAAACCCTGTTTTTACCTCAGACTTCGGTTTTCAATTATGGGAGGCACGGGTGACCATTCAGTGAATGGTTTCTGTCAAAACAATAATCTCCTTTCCCTCTTACTTTTCATTGAATTAAATTTCATTTTTGTTGGTTTAAAATGGTTGTTTAAGTTGAGTTTTAGGCTGGTAGGTGCGCACAGGCGTTGCCATAGGTAACCTATATCGGGACCTAAGGAAATTATATATTTATGCAGGTGGTTTGTGGTTCACCTACAGAAACCTTGCACTATGTGTAATACTCCACCTGTGGTGACCGAAACACAAAAATTCTTTGCTTGTGTTTATCCACTAAAAACTTTCCAAAGCAGCAAATGAAGATGCTAATTTCCCTTTAATGTCCCAATGAAGGTTTTTGATCATCAAAATGATGGAGTGGAGGGAGAGGGAAAATGAAGATGATGATTACGTTGCTTTGAACGACCCAGGCACTGCAAATGCCCTCCGACAGTGTGGACTATTGAAGTTCTTTAAAATCCAAGGCATGAGAGCCCAATTGAGGTTACTAGAGTACCTGGTCTACATGTAATATACCAGATATAAAAAGTATGCAGAACATAAATAAAATTCTAGTAATGGCAGAATAACAATAATATAACCAGAACAATCACCACAATAGCACTGAAATGATATAAGAATAACAACAGAAATAACACTTTGATACTGAAAGCAATGTTCACAAGCCTTTTTGAGGGGGCAACCTCCAGTTGAGCAGAGCTCGATTACAATAATATCCAAGCTAGGGTTCTCATACCCTCAAGTCTTATTTATACTAAATATGTCTATCAAAAGAAGCATCTAGAGGAAGATCCTTCTAGAAGCGAAATCTTCTATTAGGTCTTCTTACATCTGCCTTATTCTATTTTATGGAAATGCCTTATTAATATTGACCTTTATTACATCCAAATATATTGTTCTACCTATGTGCGGGTTAGGACCCTAACATGTCTGCCCCCTTAAAAAAAACATTTTCCTCAAGGCTTGAGATGTGGAAATTGTTGCAGAATGGTAGTTGGTTCCTAAGTGGCATCTGTTGGAGTTGTATCTTTCCACTAGACTAGCACTTCCTTGATGGTTCTCTAATGCAAGCGACGCTCACGCTGGTCCAAAACTGCTTGTGGTTGTAGCCAAATGGATCCTTCTTCAACTAACTCAGGAAGGTTGGTTTGAATTTTTCACTTAGCTCCAATCACCTTCTTTAAGCATGAAACATGAAAAATAGGATGTAGCATCGAATGACTGGGAAAAGCTAACTGATAGGCTACTTGTCCCACATGCTTGAGAACTGTATAAGGACCATAAAATTTGGGCGCTAGATTCTGACAATGCTCAGCCTTGAGGGAAGTTTTCTTGTAAGGTTGCAGTCGAAGAAATGCCTGATCCCTTTCTGCAAATTGACGTTCAGAGCGACCTTGATCTCCTTGTTGCTTCATCTGATTCTGTGCCATGACAAAATTCTCTTTGAGGGTATGGAGAATAGCCTCTCGAACTGTAAGTGTGTGGTCAACCGCCTGGAACTTCGAGGCACTTGGAAAGTATGAGAGAATTGAAGGTGGCTTCTGTCTATATATCGCTTCAAAGGGAGTCATGCATGTAGCTGTATGGTATGAAGTGTTGTACCACCATTCAGCTAGGGGTAACCATTGAGCCCATTGATTTTTCTTTTTCGAGGAAAAACACCTCAGATATGTTTCTAGACACTTGTTGACAACTTCCATTTGACCATTAGTCTGGGGATGATAAGTTGTGCTGAGATGCAATTGGGTGCCTTGTAGCTTGAATAGTTCTTGCCAAAAATTTCTTGTGAAAGTTGGGCCGCGATAAAAAACAATAGAGTGTAGCATGCCATGAGGCTTGAAGACCTGATCCATGAAAATTTGAGCCACCGTGGATGCTGTAAATGGGTGTTGAAGAGTGCAGAAATGAGCATACTTGGAAAGGCAATCAACAGCCACCATGATGACTAATTTATTTCTCGATTTGGGTAAACTGGTAATAAAATCCATAGAGATATCCTTCTAAATAGCAGGTGGAATCGAAAGCGGTTGTAGTGTGCCCGGAGATTAGACTGTTTCTCCCTTGTTGCATTGACACACATCACATTCATTGACAAAATTATGGATGTCCTATTTCATACCATCCCAGAATAAAGAATGTGTGACCCTGTCAGAGGTTTTGGTGAACCTGGAGTGCCCCGTTGTGGGTGTAGCATGAAGCTCAGAAAGTACCGTGGATTTAATCTTTGATTGTTTACTTAAATACAAACGGCCTTTGTATCGAAGCTCATCATGGAGCCAAGAGTACCCTAGGGGAGCTGGAGCATTGGACTGCAATTGTTGGATCAGATGTGAAATTTTGGGAGCTTGTAGCCATTCCTGGTGAATAACTTGGAGCCAATCCAGTACAATGAAGGAAAGATAAAAAAAGGGATCCTTCATCTTCATATTTTCGGGAAAGTGCATCCGTAAACACATTTTCTTTTCCTTTTATGTAAATGATCTCATAATCGTATCCAAAGAGCTTAGTCACCCATTTTTGTTGCTCCAGGGAGGAAATGCGTTGTTCCAGAAAATACTTGAGGCTTTGATGGTCTGTCTTAATTTGGAAACGTTGCCCCAATGGATAAGGGCACCACAAATCAACAACATGCATAATAGCCATCATTTCCTTTTCATAGATGGATTTTCCCATATTTCTTTTAGATATTTTCTTGTTGGTAAAGGACAAAGGTCATCCTTCTTGCATAAGGACAACATCAATTCCTTTCCCTGAGGCATCACATTCCAAAAATCAGGAAGGGCCAGAACTGGAGTGGTGCACATGGCCATCTTCAAGGTTTAAAAAGCTTGAGCAGTGGCTGGAGTCCAAGTGAAAGAGTTCTTTTTTAGGAGAGCAGTGAGAGGTGCTGCGATATTTCCATAATTCTTAACAAACTTGCGATAATATCCTGTTAAACCTAGAAATCTATGCAAGATTTTGAGAGTCTTTGGGTGAGGCCAGTCTTGCATAGCTTCAATCTTTTTCGGATCCACCCTGACGCCATCCTTGCCAACCAGATGACCCAAGTATTCTACTTCTGAGGCGCCAAAAGCACATTTAGACTGTTTCAGGAAAAGTTGGTGCTGAGAGAGTAGATGGAGAACTTGATCCACATGAGAAAGATGGTTTTCCCAGGTTTTACTATAGATATGAATATCATCAAA